>CBVK0105565171.1:0-19637 GCA_900067695.1 Picea abies
TGTGGGGTGCGAAGCAATTATGGTAATTATCCACCTCCACAAACCCCTCTTTAAAAAAAAAGAAAAATCGTTGTTTTTATTTTTATTTTTTGTATTTTTTTTGGTTTTCTAGAGTGCTTGTTACCTATAGGACTAGCCTTTGGTCTAAGAAATCCTGACCTTGGGGTATCTAAGCTATCAAAATCACCTGTGGATCACACCCCTCATGGGCCACACCAACCCTTAACATGGCTGGATTCTTTTCGAGTGTCTCCTCCCGACTATCACGAGTTTCGAACCTTGGATGACTTACAGAATGAAACCCTCGAAATCCAATCATGCTAGCGAGATTTGAATTATTTTTTGTATTTCATGTTTCTTTTAATTAAAAAAATAAATTATTTTATCTTTTTTTTTCATTAAATATTTTTGGGTTATAGTTTAAACATTATTATTTTGATTTTAATTTTTTTTAATAGTTTTGAAATTATTATTTTAATTATTATTTAATTTTTTTTATTTAATTTGACCTTTTTAAAAAAAAATTAAATTAATTTTTTTTTTAATGTTATTATGTTTTTTCATTTAGAATGTTTATTTTATTTTTTGTTAAAAAAAAAACCAAACATGTTTTTCTCTCTTGTTTCAGGGATTTTCCCTCTATATTTGTTTTTTCTTTTGAACATTATTATTATTATTTTCCTTCTATGATGTTGTTTGCAACAATGATGGTTTTTTAGGCCATGGTCTCAAAAACTTTGCAATTTTAAGCCCCCTAGAAAAACAAATGTGCTACTTGTAGCACCACATTTTGATTTGAAGGTTGATTTCATGTTTTTGGTTCACAACAATACCGATTGTCAAGGCCATGGTTTCAAACAAGTCATAATGTTAACCCCAAAGAAAATCTTGTGCTATTGCTAGCACCACTTTTTATTTCGGGGGTCAATTTTAAGGTTTTTGTTCTAAATGGTATTAGTTGTCGAGGCTGGGATTTTAACCAAGTTGTAATTTTAACCCCGAATAAAAAGGGGTGATGCTGGGAGCACCACTTTTTGTTTTTTGGGGTCAATTTTAGGGTTAGCACCACTTTTTGTTTTTTGGGGTCAATTTTAGGGTTTTTGTTTGCAACTTTATGGGCATTTAAGGCCATGGTGGAAAAATGTTGTAATTCTAACCCGAAAAAAGGGGGTGATTTTTGGAGCACCATTTTCAATTTAGGGGTTGATTTTGGTGTTTTGGACCCAAAAGTATAAGTATTTAGGGCTATAGTTCTCTTTTTTGGGTCATAGTTCTTGTAAAGTTGATAATTATGATTGATGAGGAAGACTAAGATTATGAGAAAACCTGTGCACCCATTGTTTTTTATCATTTACAACACCTTAGAGTTCCTATTTATGACACTGATCATGAGGAAGAGTAGTTGAGTTTTCAACTTTATTTAGACACTCTTCCTAGTACTAATTGTAAATAGGTACAATGGATTATTCATGAGGAGTTTGATTAGAATGGACATTCCCCCCTTTCCTATGGGTGAATTGGTTAAAGATGAGCATTCCATAGACATAATGGTGTAAGATAAAGAGACTAGCTTATAGGTGGGTTTGTGGATTCCATTGAAGAAGAGCAACAAATCGACCATGTAGAATTGAATGAACATGAAAGTTATCCTTTCCTATCATAGAGTTCATTCAAGAAGAACAATTTGATGAGATACTATTGCTGCAGAAAGAACAAATTTTGGTGAATCAATCAGAAAGTGTTATTTCTTATAATTTGGCAATGATCCCACAACTTGATTTTGTTCCTGAGTGTGATTATGGATTGGATCACTACTTAGATATTAAAACTAATGTTGATATTGTTGAATTGAGGATATTGGATGTATTTCAAGAGGTAGTCACTTTTATCTTTTCTTCTTTGTTTTTATTTAATAGTGAGTGACCATGTTTTGAGTTGCAACCAACATACTTGGTTGTTTGACAATCAACATATGACGACCACTTTCTATCTTAGTAGACTTCATGATTGGATACATGGGAGGTATAATTATGCTGATTTTTCCTGCATGATCAATCACTTGTTTGCATGGTTGTATTGGTGGTTCGAATATGTTGATCAACCATGGCAGGTTTGATGTATTTCCATAAAAAAAAAAAAAATCAAAGTTTTAGATTGGGTTAGTATGTTAAATTGTTCCATTTTGAGTTGTTAGGTAGGTTGAGTCATATTTTGTTATTTCCTATTCCCTTAGGTCATTTTTTTTTTGTTTTTCCTCTTTTGAATGTTTATGATTATTTCCCAGTTTTTCCTTCATGTTTTTTCGAGTCAATTTTGGGATGTGGGTTTATATCATTAAGTCTCATTTTAAGAAGGTGTTTCTTTTAAAGTTATCATGAGTCATGCCTTCTTATTTTTTGAGTCAAAATAAAGTAATCTAGAATGGATCATTATAAAATTTGTCATCTATATTAGTACTTTTTAGGAGGAAAAATTGCAGGAATTGGCTTGCAGGGCCCATTTTAGTGGTAGGTCCTAGTTTGAAAGTTTGGGGTTTGAAATCTTCCATAGCCATTTTGAGGCATCAAATGGCACTTTTTGGGGTCAAAAATTTGCAAGCATAGCTCACAACCCCTCAACGTTATTCTCCACACCTATACCTTTCCAACAATGTGAAAATTACCTCAATCGAAGCTCATATGCAAAAGTTATGCCTCCCACAAGTTGATCTACTTTGTTGAACATCATGGTACCAAGTGGATGCCATGTCAGTGCTCATTACTCACACATGTGGGTCCATACATGCATTTTTATAGGTTCATTTGTTCCCATCTATGTGGGCATATGGAAATCATTTTCGCACTGAGGATGCCGATGATGGACACATCACACAATGTGGAGTGGAGCTCGAGTTTGACCAATCTAGTCGTGCTACCCACCATGACCAAAACCTAATAAAGGGGGAGTTAGGTTACATTGGAAAGATAAAATAGATCATGCAAGTGGACTTCTCATCTTTTCAATGTGTTTTTTTTAATTGCAAGTGGTGGGATACCATTGACCAGAGAAATGTAAAGGAAGATCGTGATAGTGGGATAATATGTGTTAACCCTAAAAAAATGTGGGTTGAAACTAAGGAGCTTCATGTTTTCCCAAAACATTGCATCCAAGTTTACCGAGATGTGTTGGATGGTGATTGGCGGTTCATATTGAGACATGATCCGAGATCAAAACATCTTTTTGAGAACAACAATGTTATAATGCTAGGCAAGGAAGATAATCAGGGTGATGACAACAGAGAATGATATGCAAATGTTTTATTTCGACATTTATATTGTGGATGTGTCATTTTATTATTGGTATCTATAATTGATCAATTATGTTTTTTCCTTCATTTAATAATGTTGGATATGAAAAGTTAACAACCATCTACAACCATCATATTGAAAATACATTAAATAGTACAAGCATAAAATGTGGTTTTGATATATTTTATTGCCATATTTATTGTTTATTATAGAAAATTTATGTTGTATTATATTAACATACTTTTATGTTGTGTGTGTGTGAGACAAATGGTATAATTGCAAATAATGAGCTTACCACTAATGACAATAATAATATACCAACTGTAATGTAATGACCTAAAAGTTATGGGCTTCACAATGTCTACAATAATGACTATATCGACCTCTATATACATATTCTCCCACATTGCACATGTGAGTCCTTTTTAGGCTGAACTTATTAGATATGAATTTAACCTCATGTATAACCCCATCACACCCAGTAGAGTCATAACACAAATGGGAAGAACCCAATACATCAAATAACATATGCATAATTTACAACAAATATGAGCATGGAGCACATCTCGAAAAGTGATAATATAGTTGAGTTACTCAACAACTCCTTATTCATTAGGAGAACCTCCTCCACATAAGCCAAGTACATCCATATATCCAAATCATAAAGCAATGTCTATATTAAAAACTATATCGATCTTTCTATATACATATTCTCACTCATTGCACTTGTGTTTTCCCTTATTAGGTTGATCCTATTAGATATATATTTAGTCCCATTACATATACATTAAGCCTCATATATACCTCCATTAGGGTAATAAGATAGTACCCCCCTTCAAAAAGCTTTGTCCTCAAAACATTGTAGCTAGGGGTTGTACATGCAATGAAACCAAGTAAATGAATTTTCTTAGATTTATGCTCTCTTGTTGCCATTGATAACTATCCATTGATTCATATTCAATTTTGTTTGGTGTCAATCCCTTACGACTTCCTTTCCTTTGATTCTATTCATCATTGTAGATTCTCTACTTTGTTGTAGTTGTTGGTATTTGATAATATCTTGTTGCATAATGGTTCCTTGATGCCCTATTTCATGAATATCATTGTTTCTGCCATTCGTATTCTCTTATTGTACATGTGCCCCCCCTCCATTAGGCCAAACCTATTACATATACATTTAAACTTATATATACCCACCATAGTGTTATAAGATGTTCATGCACATGAACAATATTTGGAAATGGGGAATGGCGAGGATATGCCAAATAAGCTTATGGAGCATGTTCTTTGCCACACCATCCTCTTAATATCTACTTATTCCACATTGGGGGCATTGCCTCAAATATGGTTTCCCAATTGCATGACATATCTTACAATTATTAGGACATCTATTAATTGTTTGATAGTCAAATCCTATAGCTTTCATAAGGGAATACACTTCTTAGTAGGAAAAGTAATAGACTAATGTGTTTGAAAAAAAACATATATGGATCATCTTACCAACTTATGAAATGAAATCCAGGTTAATAGGTGCCCTTTTTCTTGACAATGTTTTTAGTTGATGATATTAAAATTCTTCTTCTCTTCAAGCCCTTTTATATTTTGCATGGTAACTTTGGTAATTATGTTGTCAAATTTGGGGCTAGGGTTTTGACGAGTGTTAGAATGCTCAAAATCATCTACTTCATAAGAATAAATATTCACAATGTGACCCATGATACTTTTGAGAATTCCCTCATAATTTCTATCTCCCATGCATTCCCATCACCTCTATTGAACATTGTGATTTATTTGAATATATCCAACCCATGTATTTATATAATTATAACATAAAAATTGTTTCAAGACAAGACTAATAGAGTCAAGAAAATTCACACACTCACAATACAAGAATTTTTAACAAGAAATTTTAGTTGGATTAATTTGAATTACAGGGAGATTATGAGATCACCAACATAGTAGCTAGACATACCAAAATTTAACATTCTTATGTAGGTTTTATAAAATTAATATGATTTTAAATTTCAGTGTTTTTAATGTACACAATTTGTATGTTCTATATTGTGTTGCAATTATGAATTTAGCTTAACAAGAAATTTTAGTTGGATTAATTTGAATTACAGGGAGATTATGAGATCACCAACATAGTAGCTAGACATACCAAAATTTAACATTCTTATGTAGGTTTTATAAAATTAATATGATTTTAAATTTCAGTGTTTTTAATGTACACAATTTGTATGTTCTATATTGTGTTGCAATTATGAATTTAGCATCATGTGTTAATTTTAAATAATATATTTTTTTACCAATAGCGTCATTATTTCAACATTAATTTGACATCTCAACACACAATGCATATTGATATAGAAATATAGAATATTTTCGTCGGATATATCTTCTATTGTTACAACACTAAGTATTTCACATGTTCAACATAGGTACAACAAAACTCTTCATAGTTTTATTGGCCACAACTCTTTTCAAGTGTGCCTAGGGTTGCATCTATTAGCCCCAATTGATGAGCCTTTTCCATGCTCACAAGGAGGGAAACAAAACTGCCAAATTCGTTCATTGTATCCAACACATCCAACAACATGTGCATGATATTTTGTAGAAAACCAATGCTAAGTATAAGAAGTGTCACGATCTACACTGGGTTCCACACTAATAGCTATGTTCTGTTTCTATACTTTCCTTTGTAATCAATTTGTAAGAATCTACTCTTATGTTCAGGAAATTGACAAAAAAGGTCCCTGTAGGAAAATTTTCCTTCTCTCTTCCAAGTTCTTTGAGGGGAGAAGAGAAAATCCTCAAAACTGTAAGATCAATAATATTCTCAATCAATACCTTTTATATGTTTGTTGTTAGCTTTGCTACACTTTTTTTAATATAAATATTTTCAATTTTCAAATTAAAAAAAATTTTTTTTTTTTAGAAAATAAACATTAACCATCACATCTCTTCTTAAAGATAAACTACCATGATTCTAATGACTATGTATGCTAAGTATATTACAATTGTTTTCACATTTAATCTTGTTATAAAATTGGTTTTTACTCTACTTTCTATTTTTATTAATTTTTGTTAGAATATCTTATAAAATATATATTATATTATTAAAGTATCTTGTGTTGTTAGAATATCTTATAAAATATATATTATATTATTAAAGTATCTTGTGTTATTTTCTATTTTTATTAATTTTCGTTAGAATATCTTATAAAATATATATTATATTATTAAAGTATCTTGTGTTATTTTGTGGAATATATGTGGGTTTACTTTCTACTTTTATAACTCGAAATAAAAGCTGGGAAGATTTAAATTGATATGTGAATATATAACCGAATTTTATAGGTCAACATTCATTTTATGGTGCCACGTGGAGAAAAACTCATCCAGAATCTAAATAAGAATCTTATGTATCCGAAGGAGTTTTTTTAATGTTTTATAATATTATCTAGGTATATTATAATATATAAATATTAAGGAGCTCATCATAGCGCGGATCATCATAAAATTATTTACCAGAAAGTTCATTGTTGATAATGGGCCTTCCCTAAATATGTTCCAAAGTGAAATTGCTATTTATGGTGAATATCTTTAATAATAAACTCATCTATCTTATCCATATGGATACGTCCTAGATCCTAGGAATCTTCCCACTATGTTATCTAAGCCCACTACCATAACTCTGATTTTTTTTAATATGTGTTTATTGTTGAGGATAAGACTACATTAAAAAACAAAACATGCCACTCAACCTCGACCCCTCACAATTGCTCTCTGATCAAGGGCTCCACATAGTGGGAAGTAAATGAAATTTTTGAACGTAGAGTTTATTTAATGTATACTGTACATATTTATGTATTTACGAAGGTGTATTATTCATTTTTTATACTCTCAAATTAAAATAGTGTATAATTTAGGTAGATGGTTTTTTTTTCTAAGAGAATTGGTGAATTTTTTTATTCAAAATGCTGCAAACTTTTTTGCAGGAGGAAAAAGTTTACAACCCAAAAATACAGCCTTTGCAATACATGGAAAAAAAATAGGATGATAACTATGAAGGTAGTCCAAAGCTTAATTCTAACTAAGTTTCATACAATTTTTCCAAATTACTTTCATGATAGAGTCTATAAAAGATTCCTAAGATCAAAATGTAGAAGCAACTCATCTATTAAACATCTAGTTGAGAGAGACTTTCCTGATTGTCTCCACTTCCTCCTGCTTTGACATCACGTTCAAGTTCAGAATGGGTTGTTGGAGCCCTAGTGACGAGGCCGCTTCCAAAATGGCAGAGGCAGACCGACCTGGAGACTGGGGATTGGTTCGAAGTCTCAATTCTTCAACTTTAGATCTAATGTTGGTGCACTCATCTTGCGATTGTTGATTTCCTTGCCTATGCTCTAGTAGGATCTCTAAAGCAGTTTGCATCATGGCAGACAAACCGTGGACCTGAATTTGCAAATCCTGAATGGAACGAGTAATTTCTACATATTCGTTTTCTATCAATTTCCTCCTCCAACATGCAACACCAACCTTTCTCCATTCCTCGTAGTAGGGATATCCACGATCCAAATAAAAAACCAGGCAGACAAACCGTGGACCTGAATTTGCAAATCCTGAATGGAACGAGTAATTTCTACATATTCGTTTTCTATCAATTTCCTCCTCCAACATGCAACACCAACCTTTCTCCATTCCTCGTAGTAGGGATATCCACGATCCAAATAAAAAACCAATTCAGGGAATGCACTTGCTTTACTACTGCCTAGAAACTCAACCCTATATTTATCCTGCATTGCGTGCGAGTTGACGACCACTCCTTTGTTGACTCAATACCAATCAAATCTAGTAAATTTGAGCAACTCCCATTCAACAAATTCTGGTGGCGACGATGGATAGTGCAATCATTCTCAGGAGTGGATGATGCTCGAGCAATCTAGAGTGATGCACTAACTGAGAACTAGATCTATAACTTCAAAATGGAATATGGTTTGGGAGGCGTTGATTTTTGGGTTTGTTAAGACTGGAACAACAACCTCACGAGGATATAAATTCCCTTGCGTTTTTATAGAAGTGATCGTCCTCTTTGGCTAAAATATTTTTCTCTGAGTTTTTCGGGAATATATATATATATATATATTATATATATATATATATATGGGAGAGTGCTATATAACAAACTCCAAAAATCTTTATTACTCAATTAAGATAAAAAAAAAATGATGAATATATATACCAACAGTGCCTGAGAAAAGGACCAAGAACCTTCACTCATGAAGTGTAAAATTAGCAGAAATAATATATATATTTTAAGAAATAGAAAAACAAATCCCACATTCGTAAAATATATTTATAGGAAGAAAAACAGATGGCCCATATATCAGAGAACCTTAAAAGAGTTATTCATTAGAATCAAATAAGATTTTGATGAGTCAATTTCAAATATCTTATCCTCAAATTCTCAGAGTTCAAAGATATAGTCAAAATTAACCCCGAATTGGTTCTGTGGGATTTTCTAAAAAATGATAGTCTTTACAGTCTGAATAGTCTTTACAGTCTGATGAAAAAATAATGCCTTTGTCCGAAGGACTGGGATCGAGGCTCTCGTGGACCATAAAATAAAAAAGAAGAGAAGAGAATAGAGTTGTTGAATCAAAGCAAGAGAAAGGTTGGACCTAGAAATAAAATGAAAGTAAAGATAAAAAATCGGTTATCCTCTTCAGGGAAAGAATACATGTAACTGGATGATTTATGATCTAGAAAGAGAAAAAGTTTGGGATAAATGTGATCTTTAGACTTACTGTGATGAATCTCTCTTATCTTCATTTGCTTGCTGATGCACCTTTTATATCTTTATTTGTTGCGGTTATATGACCGGTATCAACTGCTTCTGTTGGACCTTCGATAATCTTGATTAAAGCCCCGTTTAACCATTCTTCAATATATTGTTGCAAAGGAGCAACTACCACCTCTTGTTTGAGTTTGATTTTGAAAAAAACATTTTCATATTCTCTATAGTCAATTGAAATATTTTGCAATGTAGTTTCAATATCTTGATTTTGAACAATTCATTTTCATATTCTCTATAGTCAATTGAAATATTTTGCAATGTAGTTTCAATATCCTCATTTCTATTGGCATATTCAACAAGCCAATTATCAATATCATATTCAGTATATTCAATCATACTATTGAACTTCTTTGCGAACAATTTCTTTAATTTTTCCATGCTTTCTTCGAACTATTGTCTTGTTTGAAGCATTGAGTTTGATATTAGATTTGGATCTTCTACTTCAATGGTGCTTCCCACAAGATCTAATCCAGTCAATTTAGAATAAGCTTCAGTCTTTTCGTATGTTAAGTCATTGAGTTCATTTGATAACTCCCTTAATAAATTAATTCTTTAAATCCAACATGCCTTTAGTTGTTTTATACGAGATTGAGAAGATAAGTCTTCTTGTTTTCTTTCATATTCAGTCATTGTTGAGACCTTCATAATGAATGTGGCAAGTCCATTCTTGAAATATCCTTCATCATTTTCAATGTCAGCGTTCAAATATTCTTTGGTATTTTGAATCTTGGAACCAAAAGAAACAAAGATACTTGCTAGATCTCATGTATTTAAAATAAGAGACATTCTTTTCTTAATATTTTGTTCAACATAACGTCTGGTTGCAACAAGTAAGCTCGAAGTACCTTTTAATCTTATACTTGACTATGGAGTTTTCTCAAAATTCTTGCTAGGTTGAACTGTTGCAACACGGGTAATATTGGTGGAGGCATTAAAGTATACTATAATTCTTATATCCTTTCTTTAAGTCTGGCATTCTCATCTTCCATATCATCTATTGAAACATCCAAAACATCTCTCGCAACCTTATGAATCTTAGTGATTCCAGATAGAAGCATGTTATTAAGGTTAAATGTAGAACAAGTTTCTCCCTTTTTATTTTTTGAAAGGGTTCTTTCAAAAATCATTTTTCTTGAGTCTTTATCAAATAAAGTGTTAAGTACGGAAAATGACTCTTCTTCTAAAAACTCTTCATCTTGCATAGTGAGTTCGGCCACATGTTGCATATTTTCCTATACTCGTTCTTCATCATCAGGGAATTGGATATTTTCTATATCAACTTCTAAATCCATGTCTTCGAGATGGATCTTGCTCTCAGGTATGTGATCTTCAATTTCTTGCTGAGAATCAATCTTCTTTATTTTTACTTGCAATTTATGATATTTTTCCAATTTTCCACGAGGAGGGTTTTTATCACCTCCATCATTTGAATTATTCACTGAAGACCTTTTCTGTTGAGATGTTGTAAACTGAGAGTTATTTTTGGATAGGGTGCTCTTTTGGGAAATAATAGGATACTGAGCATTATTTTCATTAGAGGGTTTTCTTTTCTGCTTATATTGGTCCATGGCACTTATGATGGTTTCAATATCACCTTCTTTCCTTTCAATACATTCATCCGGAGGATCATGGTTGCTCCTTCTTCTTCTCCAAATATAAAAGTATTAATAAGTGCACTACTGAATCCAACTGATACCATGTGATCATGAAAAAGATGATTAGGGTCAAAATCCTTAATCTCTTTTGCAAATTTCATGTTATATTGATCAAATTGTGTAGCATATTCATCAATTTTAGTAGTTCCTCTTAGAAATATTCCGCCGACCTTCCAAGGTAGTGGGATAAACTGCTTCTTCTTTTTCTCATAGAATAAATGCAACCGAAAATTGTATTGTCTTGCCACTTTAAGAACAAATAATCTATCTAGAGCATAGTAAGGAAGATAAAGGAGTTTTCATGAGAGCAATAAATCCTTATAATATTGTATTTTTCCATCTCTTCTACAATCCCCTTCTTATTCAGAAAAGTTAATGCTTCCTGTGATAGTCTGGATGTATTTCATTATATACTTCATAAAAGTAGCGAGAAACCTTTTTCCTCCACATGGCTTGATACCACATTGTGACAGGGTCAACATTACAATTTACTCTTTTCCCTATATTCAATCCCTTGAAGATATGACAATAAGTAATAGAAAATATCAAGTAGGAGTACAAGTAGAACTTCTTAGTGTCTTTAAAATTTAACAGTTGCGAAGAAATTTCAGTAGAGATAATTTTTCCCCAATAAAAAATCACTTGTTCATGGACTGTAAAATACAATATAAAGAGCCAACTGTGGAGTCTCGTAATTCTAGTAAAAAGCCATGCTACTTCTTGGCAGGGATTTTTCAATGAACTAACCTGAATTCTAAATATATCCTTTGGCATTGCTGAAGGATCTTCTAAGTATTCTCGCAGAATATCTAATCCATTGTTCTTCTCCTTAAGGAAACTTTTAGCTTCATCTCCTCTGAATGTAATAGTAGGCTCTAGTAATTTTAACATTTTACTGAAATTTGAAGGTACTAAAGAGACGTGGGATCCATTGTGTAGCATAATTTACTTTTGATTTTGAATAAACTTGTCAATGCACTAAGAGACTATGTATTTGCAATCAAAAACTTAGGGAATGCATCCAACTAGAGAAATACCTAATGTCCAAGCCTTATTTTCATTTCTTTTTGGTAGAGGCAATGTTGTGAAATACTAGTAAGGCCTTGTCTAGTGAAAATTGTAGTATTTTCATCCAAATAGGTTTAGTGTGTCTCCACAAAACTATTTCTTTCTCATGGCCATCCTAGTGTAGCTTGAAAACTCTACATATAATTCCTTAGAATATTGAAATATAATATTCTTCAGTAATATGACCTAAGTCCTTTTCGATGGAGAAATTAATACAATTAAATGATATTACCTCAATAAGTACACAATCAATAATGGCCTTTTCATAATTCAATTAGGAGTTACTTTCTGTAGGAATAACATTAAATAGATCTCAAGAAATGAAACAAAGGTAATGAATATAGAATAGTGGGGTGGCAGACATGGAGGAAATGTGAGGATGAGTTTAGGAGTCTGGGAATCCACAACCCCATGGTGTAAAGGATATGGATAAGTTTATATTTAAGGGCTATTATGAGGATCAAAATTTTTTTGGTGTATTTTGGTCGTAGAAGACTTAAAAACAAGAGCAAGTGAACCTAGGAGTCTGGAAACCCGCGAACCCGCCATAAAGGATATCAAGAAAATGGTTAACTCTTGCTGCAATTTGGATGTAATGGAGAAGAGAGGTGTGTTTTTTATAACATAAAGTTCTTTGGGAAAGAAAATACATCTACCGTGAATGAACCCACCATGACTCAAAATTTTTCTAAGTAAAAATATATAAGAAAAAAATAAGTATTAATCTACATATAGATCAACAACTAGCTCCAATTGTGGGATGGTAACACCCTGTAGGTTACTAAGAATACAAAATCTCACCTATTGGGCATGGAGTGAGAAAAACAGATAAGAAGATATCAATTAGGATGTAAAATGAAAACAAAAACTATGTACAAGTGAAGGGAAAGTCAATTAAGAGAAGAAGTTTTTAAGATGTTGGCCATTGAGTGGAAATGCTTATATTGTTTCTTTCATATCCTTGATCAAATAATAATTATACCCCAAGATGTTTTTGATGAGATAAGGCCCAATCCATAATTCTTCAAATTTTGTATGCATATATGGTTTTTCTTTGGACTTATTCCAGATTAGTACTAATTTCCCTTTCTAAAAATATTCCATTGTTGTCCTTTGATCAAAATATTTTTTGACACTTTGTTTCCTTTTATTCATTTTATGAAATACTTTGTTTCAGTGTTCCTCTAGTTTGATGAGATGATTGAGCCTTTTATGTAGTGTTTAAACTTATTATGAATCCTCAATGTTTATGGCATATGTTAAAGCATTTATTTCTAAATTGATTGGCATTATGGATTCTTTTCCATACACCAAACTATATGGAGATGTCTAGTGTTGTCCTTTGGTGTCAATATTCGTTCCCATAATGCATATGTTAATTTTAAATGCCATTTTTTTTTATTTTGATCAAAAGTATTTTTGAGGATTTGAACTAAAGTTTTTCTTGTAGACTCATCCAAGTCATTTCCTTGATGTTAATAATTTAATGAATGTCCCATTAAAATGCCAAACTCTCCACAAAAGTTTGTAAATTTTTATCCAATGAAAACTGATCCATTATCTATATTAAATTTCCTTGGAACTCCAAATCTCGATAGAATATTTTTTTTGTAAGTAAGAAGTTTTATATATAAAGGCCTTCAAAAACCAATTTAGAGATACAAAATACAGAAATTAGTCATACTGTAGTTACTAGACTGCCCCAATAGATGGGAAACTAGTCCAGCCAGTCGGGCGAGCCAAGCATAGGTAGTTTAACTATCTGATGTATCAACCTCAAACTAATTGAACAATAGCTAAACAAAGAAAAACTAGTGGAACTTGAAGGACCCCTAGAGACTTAAACATTTGGAAAATAACCTGGCCAGGTGGCATGAACGGCCTCGAACCAAGGTTCCTCTTCGACGAGTGTCACTGGGCCTACCCACTACATTCCAGCGTCCACGTTGCTCTCATCTCTGTCAGCGACTGGCGAGGTGTCCTGCAACACTTGCTATCTTGTGGCCTCCTCCACACTCACGTCCTCATGCTTGGCTTGCTCCATCGCATTCCCTTGTAATAGTCGGCTTTGGTATTTTTAACATTTTCTTGAAAGTTGAAGGCATTAAAGAGACATGGGATCCATTGTGTAGCAAAATTTCCCTTCGATTTTGAATAAAATTGTCAACGCACTAGGAGACTATGTCTTTGCAATCAAAAACTTCGGGAATGCATCCAGCTAGAGACATACCTGATGTCCAAGTCTTATTTTCATTTCTTTATCGTAGAGGAAATGTTGTGAAATACCAGTAAGACCTTGACTAGTGAAAATTGTAGTCTTCTTGTGCGAACATGTTTAGTGTGTCTTCACAAAACTGTTGCTTTCTCATGGCCATTCTAGTGTAGCTGGCGAACTTTGCATATAATTCCTTAGAATATTGAAATATAATATTCTTTAGTAATATGAATTAAGTCTTGAAGAACACGTGTTTCCTCCTTAGATGTTTAACATAGAGAGGAGGAAATATTTTTTAGTGTAGATGGTTAAGATAGTTTTTCTTGTTGTTGGGCTCAATGGATTGCGAAAGCCCTACCCACAAACCCTCGTAGAAACCTGTAGCCCTAGTTTTGTGGGTTGATTCCAGTCATCCCTACAATTAGAATTTGTATATTTTTTGTTGTTTTCTAGTGATGGGCGGTTGATTTTTTTTAGTAAATATGGATAGGGAAGATATTGTGTATTATTCGTGGGATCCGATGGAAGAACAATAGATCTGGTCACTGACAGCTGGACACTCTTTTGAGCGTCTGTTGCTTTTGATGGATGTAGAGGTTGACAAGGGGAATGTTGTTGTTACTAGAATCCTTCTTGAACCTGCTACCGTAGCCATCTCCTCCCTGGTCACCGAGGCTCCTTACATTGCCCTGGTTCAACTTCCCCCTAATTTGGGTCCCCTGTATGAGCATGAGTCGCTTCCTCCAACCCCATTTTTTGTCTCTCCTCTAGGACCACTATCAAACATCTTGTTGTTGGAGCCATGATCGACGTTTTGGAATCCAAAAAATTTCTTTCAGCATGAGGTTCCATTCAAGGGATTTTATCCATTAAACCCTCCTTTCACAAAGCTACATAGGGTTCTTAGGTTAAATGAGGCTAATTAAATTGGGTAGAGGCCATGCATATTGGATGGGATCCTTCCTCAACGACAATGGAAATAGCTTCGATGCGACCCTCTTTGAGTTTAAACTCCAGTAAGTCCCCTTTCAGAATCCCTACAAATTACTTGGTTTCCCCCCATCTTTCATCATTCTCAGGCCCCTGATGAGGAGGATCGGGCTCATGGTTCTTCTCTCCCCCATGATTCCTTAAGAGGAAAAGACCTTTTTCAACGATCTAAGAGTCACGAGGAGGGAAAAAAGTCTTCCACTTCAAATAATAGAAAACACCCACATATAAAGGCAGTAGATCAAGATCTAAATCTGGCATTAGGGGATTATATCATGCTCTTGCAGGTTGTTAAAATGGTAGAAACAATTATGGTTGGTCATGTAAATGTTTTCCATCTAGGCCTTAAAACCCTAATGGAATTGGTGGAATGCTCTTGGGATAATGTTATTTTGTAGCTGCTTATGGTAAAGAACTTGACAAAAGGTTGGTTTATGCTCAGTTTCAAAAGGGTTGAGGATTCTAATTAGGTCCTAAAATCCATGTGGTGTATAGAATCTTCGCTGGTTCTCCTAAAACGCTTGAATCCATTCTTCGATGCCTGCCGTGAAAGAGTACATGAGATGTCTGTTTGGGTTCGCTTGCCCGAACTCCCTCCTGAACTATAGACTACAAAAGGTTTCAGGTGCCTTGGAAATGCCATTGGAACATTTTTGGAGGCATATATGTCCTTCCTCTCAACAGGGAAGATGTCGGTTGCTCACATACCTATCTCTTTGAATGTCATAAGGGGTTTGGATGTAGAAATCAATATCACTTGGGGAGGAAAATAATTCTTGCAGAAATTAGATTACAAAGGAATACCCTTCATATGTTGTAGATGTCATCAACTTGGCCATATCGTCAACGATTCTTAGATGTCAATGCAAAATAAGGGGAAAGATCAAGATATGATGTCACAGAAGAAGAGAGGGGCACCCCATATTGATGAATCCTCATCTAGTTGCAATCCAAAATAAGGCAAAGCGAATTCAGGATCAAAGGATGTTCCGGTTCAAGGGTTTCAGCATGGAGCACCCAAGTTATCTGAGATATCCTCACATTCTTCCAAATTAGGCTCTAGTTTGTTCCATGGGGTTCCATATCAAACAATGAAAATGACCATGGATATTCAACATGGTATCCTCTCCCATTTGGGTATGCCACCACACTCTTTTCACTCCTTAAAAGTCTCTATCTATTTTGGGTAAGCATGGGGTTGGGCTACTGAATTTTTTTTCACTTACCTTGGAATGATCTGGCACCATTTCATTTTCCTCCTTGGGTCCGCTGCTTAATACTTTTTCCATCGCCTCTGAACATAACCCTTATTCCCCTCTCCCCATTGACCCAGACCCAAAATACTCAAAGGATTTAGAGGAAGATGTGGTGGCCTATCAATTGAGCAGTCTTTATCCTTTTTGGGCAAGAACGAGACTGGGCTCTTGAAGAATATATCTCTTTCCATGGAACACTCACACACTAATTCCTTCATTCCCCCCTCCCCCCTCTGAACACTTTCTCCCTAGCCACTAGCCCGTTCTCTTCCTCCCTCCCTCTTTACAGTCTAGAACTAGAATCTTCAAAGGATTTAGAGGAAGATGTGGTGGCCTATCAATTGAGAAATAGATCCATCCACATTCATGGTGGTGCAACTCAAAATATAGAAGGGTTGGGGATAAAACCTCCTCCTCCATCGGGAAGGAAAGGTTGGGGGAGAAGATATTTTTTTCAAAGGCACAATCTAGTTTATTATGGACATGGCATCTGGTAGACACTTATCCATAGTCGGGGCACTTAGAGAAATCCAAACCCCAGATGGGGTCTAAAAATGAAAGTGCTTTCCTTTAACTACAGGGATGTGGTGAGCCCATCAAAGAAAATTTCTTTGCATGAGCTGGTGGAGTCATCCCAACCATAAATCATCCTCTTACAAGAAACAATGGGGGAGGTAGCCACGGTCATTCTCATACTCGAAGGTCTCCTCAAGAAATGGAATTTCATTGGTGTAGACTCAAGAGGACTGGCTTTGGGGTGGAACACCAGATCTATCAAGCTCTTAAACTCATGGGGTTTTGATTCTGGCATAGGCATCAGTGTTAGATCGAAGGACTTGGGAAATTGCTTCATGGTTCTGAATGTATATGGGCCTACACAAGAGTGTCTCCCCTATTGGGAAAAGCTCTTAAATAAATCTTTTTTGAAAAATGAGGATCTCATTCTTGGGGGGGGGTCTAAACTTCTCTTTAAGAATGGAATAATCTTGGGGACAAAGGGCACATCTAGATTCTCTTTCAGATTTATTTACCCACAGAATGAGCAAAAAAGGGCTTGATTGACATTTCCCCCACAAGGCTCTGCCCTTCCTGGAGAAATAAGAGGGCAGGGGAGGGCTACATCACCAAAAGATTAGATCACTGTCTGATTGTTGAAAATTTACTGGAGACCCCTCTCTTATTTAGATAATGGATAGGATCTAGAGGGGAGTTAGACCATTTCCCAATCTTTCTGGAGATCGCGGAAAGAACAAAAAAGCCGACCAAACCTTTCAAATTTAATTCAGATTGGCTAAAGGATGATGATTTTATCTCCCTTGTAAAGGAGAATTGGACCCCTCTCGATCAAAATGACCAAGTAGTTTTCCAGTTCTCCATCAACCTGAAAAAACTAAAAAATGTTACAGTGGAATGGGCTCATGCAAAGATATAGAATGATGAACATGATCTCATTAGTACAAAAGCAACTCTACAATCCTTTTACGAGTCAGAGGGAGGAGGTTATGCCTTTGTTGAATCCAAAGAGGCTCTTCTAGCATTAGAAAAAAAGAGGAGGGAACTCTTTTAAGAAAGAGAAAATGAATTTAGGTTAAAAAACATATCCCTATGGTTACATAGTGGGGATGAGAACACCATTTTTTTCCAAGCCTATGCAAAAGGAAGGAAATTGGAAAATACTATTTGAAGCCTCAATGACCCTGTAAGCAGATCCACCTCATATTTCGAAGGCGTGGCACAATTGGGTACTAGACATTTCCAAAACCTATTCAAATCTGATGGAAGAGTCACAATTGATGCAATAGTGCGCCTAGCCCTTTTCTTCCCTACTTTTGTGGATGAGGAGGATAATAGGGCTCTCATGGATGCGGTCTCGAAAGAGGAACTCAAAGAATTTCTCTACAGTTTCCAAAAATATGAGAGTCCTGGACCAGATGGTTAGACCATATATTTCTATGTGGGACTCTATGATATTTTTGGAAAGGATATCCTCAAAGTGGTGGAGGAATCTCGTATCGATGGTCATATTCATGCACCCCTAAATGATACCATTATAGCTCTTATTCCCAAAAAGGATAACCCACAGTATCTTGAATATTTTAGACCCATATGATTATGCAATATCATATACAAAGTCATCTCAAAAGTCATCAATAGAAGAATCAAGGCCATTCTCCCAAAATCTGTGTCTCAGGAGTAGTTTATTTTTTTAGAAGGATGACAGATTCATGAAGCAATAGGAGTGGCACCAGAGGCTTTACATAGTACAAAATATTGGAATCTGAAAGGGGAAATGATCAATATTGATTTATCAAAAGCCTTTGACAGAGTAAGATGGATCTATATCAGGATTCTTCTTACACATTTGGGTTTGATCTCCCTTTTATTAATTGGATTATGAGCTGCATATCGACAATCTCTTTTGTTGTTCTCATAAATTTGTCAGCCTCTTATTTCTTCTAGGAAAAGAGAGGGTTAATACAAGGATGTCCCCTCTCCCCTCTTCTTTTTCTTATTGGTGGTAGAGGGCCTTAGCAGGGCCATTGCAGATGCCAAAACTAGAGGGGATTTCCAAGGTGTTTCGATCTCCCCCACTTTAAGAATATCTCATCTCTTGTTTGTGGATGATGTCCTGATATTTTGCAATGGGTTGAGGGAGGATTGTTAGGATATTTAGACACTTAGGAGTTAGTTAAGATCTACTTTGTGAGTGGTTACTGAAGGTGTTCATCCTCTGTTGGAACACCTGTGTTGTCGAACAGAGATGGAGAAAAGGTGAACTCAATATTGGAACTTTTTGGAAGGGAAACTGGGATGAATATCAATGAAAAAAAATCCACTCTCTCTGCCCATCTCATGGATGAGACAGAGACTACCTATTATAAGGAGCTATTTCCCTTCGATTTTTTTCCTTTCGATGAAGGCCTAAAGTATTTTGGTTTTCATATAAAACCAAATAGCTATAATAAGGAAGACTGGTTCTAGATAATTGCAAAATTGGAGAAGAGATTAAAGGCATGGAGCTTCTAATGGTTGTCTCAAGTAGGTAGTTTGATTCTAGTAAAATCAGTCCTCGAAGTAATTCCGGTGTACTGGATGTCATTGGCTTGGATCCCAAAGGGTGCCTTGGTAAAGTTTTGTCACACCTGCTTTAGATTCATATGGGATGGCACAAAGTGTTGAAGAAATTTCTATTTTCGACACACTAGTTCAGTGGCAGTAACACTAGTTCAGTGGGAGTTAACTGACTAGTTCCATTTTAGAATTTCTAATCTTAGACCATCACTATTATGCATGCATTCCTAA
>CBVK0105565208.1:2840-16590 GCA_900067695.1 Picea abies
TGAGATCATGGGGGATAAGGACCCTTACCCTGCACTACTTGGGATTTATTTGGCCTATCGAAACTATGAAGTGATAGACCTAAAGAAATACACCATGACATTTGAGGCAGATGGAATCAAGGTAATTTAACCCTTGGATCCATATGTAGGCCCCAGATATACAGAGTCAATGGACAACAATATGGAGGGAGAAGACATAGATCAATTATACACTATAATAGCAGGAACAAGAGAAAACTACATAAATCCTACTTAGGATGGATCGGTAAGTTGTAGGAGTATATGATCAACAGATGAAGATTCATAACTGGCATTTGATAGCTAGCAAAAAGGCTTATATGAAATATTCTCAAGGATATACACAACTGTCAAAGAAGCTAAATGGGTCAGAATCGAGGTCAGAGAAAACCCAATATATGATGGTACCTCAGGACTAGATATTTTTATGCTCAACATGGAAGAAAAGGTAGTAGAGGATCAAAGGGTCTTAGTACTAGATTTATCCCTCCAGGACACCCCTGCCAGATGGTGGGCCAATCTCAAATGGTACATGAAGGTTATTGATCCAGGAGTGCCAGGAATGCAAGGTCAAGCGTTCACACTTGACGAAGTAAGGACAAGTTTTATAATGGATTTTAGGCTACCTCAGTTAGAACAACAATCTCTGTCGGAGTTGCACGAGATTCAACAAACGGAAGGTGAATCAACTTGGAAATATATCCAGAAGTTTAAATATGTTGTAGGGAGGTTAGCGCATCCAATTCATGAGGAACATCAAAGAGAATGGTATATTCAAGGATTTCTACCTCTGACACAGATTCTGTTAATGCAACAATGAATATCCACTTTGACAGATGCCTTGGAAAAATCAATGAAGGTTGAAGCCATGGAAGGATATCCGGGGAGCCTGAGAGTGATCAAACCCCCAACAGATGAAAATTTAGCACAACCACAGGGGAAAATATCAACGCTTACATAAAATATTCAAGAATTGACGATACCTAGACCAGGATGATAGTAGGTCTAGTGTACCAGATGTTACACATAAGGACATATGGTAAACGAACATCCACAGATAAGGGGGATGGGACCTCCTCAGAATCTGATGGGATCCTCACCAAGACCCACGAGAGGGGTTGCAAAAGTATATGCGAATTTATGATTCCATAACCCCACCCCATACCATGCTTTTCTAGGTAGCCAAGCAACACCAATAGTTAAGTATTGCGAGATTTTCCGAATCCATGGGCATGGGCCGAGACAGTGCCCCATTATTCATAAGTATTCAACAATACCAAATACTGTACACTGTGAGTTTGTGCATCTACCACACATACTACTAATCAGTGTAGAGCATTGGATGCACTTGCAGACAGGTTGGATCAAACAACATTCAGGGTGAATGAAACCCCTCAGGGACTAGGAAGAGGTCGAGGAGGTGGAGCCAAAGGATACTTCAAAGGAGGAAGAACTGGGGGAGGGAAGAGGACCAAGCAGATGTTACAACTATGATGATCAAGGCCATATGGCTAGAGATTGTCCTCATCTGAGGCGACCATGGTGCTCTCACTACAAAACCAATGGGCACGCAACTAAAGACTTCCCATAACTAATTGCAAAATGGGAAGATTGGGCACACCAACGAGGAACTAACCTCATCAGTTCATAAATCAAGAGAGTTATTAGAGGACAACTGGCCAACCTTAATATCGTCACTTGAGGAGGCGAAAAGCCTGGCGCTGATGCTGATAATTTACCTCTGATCCAGAAAGAGACACCTAAAGAATACATGTATGATCCTCTGAAACATAATTTTTTCTTTAAAGATGCCATAGAAGTATCTCAGAATATCCCTAGCCTTGAGATGCAAGAGAAACCCCCACAGCCTATTGTTTACCCTAAGATTGTGCAAGTCCCTGCTTCACCCCTTGCACCCAGAAACCCTGTAGTCACACTAAGACAACCTGTCACCCCTTGCACCCAGAAACCCTGTAGTCACACTAAGACAACCTGAGCAACCTCAAAATGTAGTCGATATTTGGTTTCAGTTATTTTATGATATTATTGGGAATGACCAGTTAACCAAAAAGTTGCGCAATGCACTATACCTAATTTTAGGGAATGAATAACCCACAGAAGCAAGAATAAAGACTAATCTTCCTGAGAAGAGTACTCAGAGAGTGCAGAGAAGGAAAGTATGAACTGGAAAAGAGTTTATACTAGTATCCCAACTAGACGAATTTGAGATCAAGGATGTTATGTTAGATCTAAGATATGGTGTTAACATATTTCCTAAAAAGACTTGGGAAGCCTTAGGAAAACCCCAGTTGACATATTCTCGAATTCAAATAAGAATGGCCAACCAATATTTTATTTTCCCAATAGGAAGACTGGAGAATGTGGAAATAGATGTTGAGGGAGTGAAGACCGTAGCTAATTTTGAGGTGATTGAAATTATTGGGGATAAGGACCCTTATCCTTCCCTACTTGGTATTGATTGGGCCTATGACAACTATGCAATGATCGAGCTAAAGAAAGACACTCTGACATTTGAGGTAGAAGGAATCAAGGTAGTTCAAACCTTGGATCTGTATGTAGGCCCTAGATATATGGAACCAACAGACAACAATATGGAGGAAGAAGACTTGGATCAGTTGTACATTGTAACAACAGGAACAAGAGAAGATTACATAAATCCTACTGTTGATGGATCAGTAAGTTGGAGGAGTATACAATCAACGAACGGAGATTCAGAACTGGCATTTGACAGTTGGCAACAAGGCTCATACGAAATATTCTCAAGGAGATGCATAACTGTCAGGGCAACTAGATGGGTTGGAACCGAGGTCAGGGAACACCCAATATATAATGGTACCTCAGTACTTGAAATTTTTCTTCTCAACATGGAAGAAAAGGTAGTGGAGGATCAAAGGATCTCAGTACTAGATTTATCCCTCCAGGACACCCCTGCCAGATGGTGGGCCAATCACAAAGACTTACTCAAGAAGTGGGATGATCTGAAACAAGCTGTCAAGTGTAGGTCTCAAGATAAGGAGCATTTGGAATCATAGATGTAGATGAATTTCCAAGTTGTGCAACTGTTCAATGAAGAATCTAACCCTAGAGCAGATATTTAACAGTGCGTGATAGAGTGGCAAGTTGTGTAAATACCACCTCACTTCTAGGTTCGGATATTTCCCCACTCACTAGGTCCAATCCCAAAAGGTTGGTTCATGCATGAAGAAACCGGAAGACATACCAATGACTGGAAAGCGTTGGAAGATCACTTTTTCAAGGAATTCTCGTTTACAAGTAAGGACCCTAAGCTTGAAGTAGTCCTGCAAAGAATTAAATAAATTCTTTTTACAGACAACAGTAATCAGAAATCATACCTAGTGGTATGTGAAAAACACATCCGAGAACTTCATACTAATCTTCACTAAAACCTAAACAAGGGACCTATAAAATGCTATAAGATTGGCAAGGATTCATAAATCACAGTTGATTTAGAGGAATTGAGAAACCTATCCATTAAAGAGACAAAAGGGAACAGAGAAATTTAGAACATCATAACGAGTTAGACTGATGGTTATTATAATCACCCATTGAAGTTGCACAAACAATATAGGGACCACAGAGAAACCTAAGATAGCTATGGTGGGAGATTACTGGGATGAGAAAACTAGTCAATATGGTGGGAGATTACTGGGATGAGAAAACTAGTCAAGAAATACAGAGTTTTTTGTAGGAATATGAGGATTTGTTCCCAAAGACTTTTTCAAAATTAAAATGGATCAAAGGAGTTATGAGAGAAATGAAAATAGAATTAAAACTAGGATCAAATCCTGTGAGTCATAGACCATACCACCTCAACCCCATAGTAAAAGAGAAGGTTAAGAAGGATATAGACAAGATGTTGGAAGATGGACTTATTTTTGCAGTTGAAGAAGCAAAATGGGTCAGCCTAATATTCATACAGAGCAAGAAAGGCATAGAGGATATCATGATCTATGTAGACAATAGAAGCCTTAACTCTTCCTACGTACATGACCCTTTTCCAACAACTTTTACTGATGAGGTGTTATAACAAGTTGCAACGAAATAATCGTACTCATTCACAGATGGATTTTCAGGGTACCAACAAGTAAGGATTGTTGAAGAGGACAAAAAGAAGACCACATTTATAATAAAATGGGGGTCTTTTGCATACAATGTGATGCCATTTATCTTAAAGAATGCCCTTGCAATTTTCTCTAGGATTGTAATAGAAAATTTTAGAGAATTTATTCACAAATTTATAGAAGTTTATATGGATGATTGGACGATATATAGCCTTCTCAAATAACATGTAGCACTATTATGCCTGATGTTTGATAGATGTAGAGAACTGTAGATATCGTTGAACGTCAGAAAGTGTATATTTTGTGTATCGCATGGAAATATGTTAGGCCACATAGTATGTAGAGAAGGATTACTAGTAGACCCAGCCAAAGTTGTGGTTATTGTGAACATGTCACCACCTACGAGAATTAAGTAGTTGTGCTCCACACTGGGACACATAGGGTACTATCGTAGATTCATCATAAGATATGGAAACATCACTGCACCACTAGAAAATATATTAAATAAGGTTGAAGTGTTCCACTAGATCCTAGAATGTGATAAATCATTCTAGACCCTAAAAGAGAAAATCAACACAACACCTATTCTAATATTCCCAAGTTGGGAAAATGAATTCCACGTCCACATAGACGCTTCACAAATTTCCTTCAGATTTGTCTTAGAGAAACCAAGAGATGGAGCCATGGTTCATCCTATCTATTTTGTGATAAGGAAGATGTCGCAAGCTGAGTGCAACTACACAACCACAGAAAGGGAGGGGTTAGCTGTGATTTATGCTTTGCAAAAATTTAGACATGATTTGTTAGGATCTCATTTTAAGTTCTTTACTGATCATTTTGGATTGAAATATCTAGTTAAAAAACCTATGCTGGAAGGGATAATTTGTAGATGGTTGCTATTGTTTCAAGAATTCTCTTTTGATGTGATTATTAAGCCTGGAAGATGCAACATAGCACCTAATCACCTATCTAGATTGGATTCAGGGAATAGTGGTGGAGCAGTTTATGATCAGCTCCCAGATGCAGATATGTTCCAGATTAAGGCCATACTAGAGTACCTGGAAGACATAGAAGTCTTCTCAGGTACAGGATCCTGCCCAAAAAAATATTACGTAACCTAGAATATCCATATGGTGGTTATAGTAGCGGACTATCAGTTGATTGCAATAAAATTGCATAAATTGGGACTAGCTAGTATCCTCAAGAGATGTGTCTTGGATCATGAAAGGTAGGATATATTGTGGGAGTGCCAGAGTGGAGTTGCGGGAGGTCATGTAGAAGGGAAGGCCACTATGAAAAAAGTCCTCCAAGCTATACCTTGGTGGGAAACTCTCTTAAAGGATGAAAATCTATATGCCAAATCATGCGATGTGTGTCAAAGAGAGGTCAATCCATCATGACGATATTAATTACCACTTCAACCAGTTCAATATTTGCAATAAATTGAGAAGTGGACAATTGCTTTCATTGGGCTAATCTATCCCACAACTAAGCATTCAAAGCCTAGGTACATTATTACTGCAATTGACTACCTTACATGTTGGGCTGAGAAAACATTCGTTGAGGATTGTTCAACTGATATTTCTGCTAGGTTCATTTTTGAAAGTATTGTCACTCGATTTGGATGTCCTATGAGTCTGACTAGTGATCAGGGAGCCCATTTTATCAATAGTACCATAGCAATGCTTACAACAAAGTTTTTGATCCAACATCATAAAATTAGTCCCTATCACTTGCAAGACAATGGAATAATAGAAGCTTTCAACAATATTTTGGGGAGAGAGTTAACGAAGGTTTATTGCACAAACACGGAATATTGGGATGACATAGTTCCACCAGTACTATGTGCTTACAAGACAACCACAAAGAAACTCCATAGGTACACACCATTTTAGCTAGTTTATGGGAAAGAATTTTCGGTGCCTACATAATTCATTACTCAAAGTTTGTGCATTACAAGGATCACACACATGTCAGAATAAGAATCACTTGCATAGAGACAAGTTACAGGAACTTGAAGAAACAAAATTTTTAGCAGACTTCCATCAATCAGTTGAAAAAGAAAGGAATAAATCTTGGCATGACAGACACATCAAGAATAAAGTGTTTGTGCAAGGAGACAAGGTCTTACTCTATGAAATTCAGTACCAGAAGAATCCTAACAAGTTTCACATGCATTGGTTGGGACCATTTATAGTTGTGAAGATCCGACCTTCCGGAGAAGCCAAACTTGCACAAGTAGATGGTATGTTGTGGCCAGGATGGGTGAATGGTGCTTGCACAAGTAGATGGTATGTTGTGGCCAGGATGGGTGAATGGTGCTATCCTAAAACCCTATATCTTGTAGGCCTAAGTGAAAGGATTGTTTCTCTAGTCTGAAAGAGCATGTATAGTAGCTTGATTAGAGTTTTCTGCAATTTCTGTAAATTTAGTTAATAAATTCGACGTGTGCAGCATTGCGCTGTGACATGTAGTCCATTTCTTTTTTTGTCTATGTGTTGTTTGATGCAAAAATACTTACTCAGCAGCATAGGATCAAAAGCGTAAAGAAACCATTAATGATAGTCATTAATATGATGAAGACCCCTTTGTGGTCAGAGGGAGAAAGAATCCAAACACAATCTTAGTCCATGAGCCACACGAACCCAGATTAATCATAACCTTTATTGTTATTATGGTACCCCATTGGAATTCAGTTAATCCATAAAGTCGCGATACATAAATATGCCAAAGGTATTCACGTCGAGATTCCCATCCATCAAACGAAAAGGTCTGAAATTGGCCATGTCCCTATCCAACTTGCATAGTAAATGATAGAATCTCCCAATAGGATTTACCTCATTAACCCATCCCATCGGACAACTCATATCCAAGTTATGTTCATAGGTTCATGATGAACAACAGTTATTATTGAACTTGCCAGTTAATCCCGACTATAAGACTCTGAGAACTCGTTGTAGAACACATTGTCTTCAGAAAACACTTAGTGATTATTGAATTTTGTAGAGTGAGAAAGCTTGTGTAATCCTGAGACCCATAGTTGTGATCCCCAAATCCTTAGTTCACCATAAAATTTGTTGATAACTCAGAGCCCACAATGCTGAGAGCTACAGGAAGTTAGAGTGTTGTGTCCAAAGACGTAGTACCAGATGACCTCTATGACCCTTGAGTCGAGGTCGTCGGTGATATCAAGGGGAAGGTGGAGCAGGTCAAGCTGCTTGATCTCTACTTAAACAATCAAGTCTTGTTCCTTCAAATGAAAATAGATTTCTTATGAAGTACTTCTCCAGACAAGTTGGGAGGCATGCAGTTTGTTCTAAAGCCCAAATTCATCAACCTCTTCAACTCAACTATCATGAACCCGAGAGACTTACCAGTGTTCGGTACCACTGGCGAGGTTGCGTGGTGCACTAAGTTCCTGATCAACAAGGTGCATGACAAAAGTATCTAGTTGGATAGGCAATATCCAATCCATGCCGAAGACATCTATAAACTTACTATATTGTCCCTAGAAGGTGAGGAAGTATCTAAAGGATTCCAGGGTACCATTGGTTGGATGCATTATCAGTGGAACATTTTTGCACCAATGGTGTTGTATTCAATTGGTGCAGTTACCTTCTAGAGGAACTACTTGTGGCTTGCAAGGAATCCCAGGAGAAGGGAGGAACCTTCACATATGGATACATGTTGTTGGAATTCACAATGATTAAGTGGAAGGCACCCACTGAAATACCATTGTCACTAGCAGACAAGGGGCATCTTGCAAAGATGTTTGAACCCTGCTAGTCAAGGGTGGACTCAAAGAACATGCCCTTCAACAACACCACATTCTCCAAGTGGTATAATGGGATCATCAATGCCAAAAAGGGGTTGTGCATTCCACAGGAGCTCCTCAACTACAACAAGAGGAACATCACCTTCAGCATCAATCGAAATCATAGATTTGTATGGTCGAGGTATGCCGAAAGGGAGGCCTTCCACTCAAGGATTTTTTTATTCTATTTAGATGAGGATGCCTTCCACAAAGAGGTAATGTTGTGGCCAATATTTAAATGAAACCCACACAAGTAAGGGATGCACTACATTTTTCCTTCCCAACTACTGAAGAAGAAAGGAAAAGAAGAAGGGGTGGATCAACCTTAGGACCAAAGGTGAAAAGGAAGGAAGCTCCAGCATAGACAGACTTTGAAGAGGAGGAAGAGACGCAACCATTGGAGGGAAAGAAAATAACGTTTTCGATGTTCCCAAAATTTCCATAGAAAGTTGTGTTGATATGCAACGATGTCAATGAGATCATGAGCATTGTTTTCATCACAAAACCAATAGCCAAGAAAACCAAGACGAGGGTTTTTCCGATAAAATTTCCAATAGCCAAGAAAACCAAGACGAGGGTTTTTCCGATAAAATTTCAAAACCCCCAACCCCTTTCATCTGTCCTCTCCCACACTTTCTTAGTGGTCTACGCATCCCCCATCATCCATATTCAGAACGACCCTAAGTCTAACACCCTTCCATCCACCATCATCACTGAGCACCCTCCATCACCACCAAAAACCTAGTCGCCACCCCTAGAAACCACCAGTCCAACCCCAACCATTGATCCAAAGTTGATGCCACTCGATCCTCCAAAATAGCCAGAGCCAAAACTTCTAGAAACAAGCCTAGAGTTACCTAAGAAGAGACCAGAACTTTGTGGTCCAAATCCAAAAGTACCAGAGAATATACTGCATCTGACTGGTCTGAACCTTGATGCCCAGAACCAACATATTGTTCCTTTTGTGTAGCATAAGGAAACTCAAACAGTAGAGGATCTGCAAGCTCAAATCCCCCAACACATTTTCTCAACGACCAATGTTGAGGGTTCCCCGAGAAGCGCAACTATTGAAGCAGATGCAAGTAAATAAAAGGAGCTACCAGAGATTCAGAAGGAACCATAGTCAACCTCCATGTAGAGTGAAACATCTGTGCAGGAACAGATGGAGTTGGTTCTACAGAACCCTCAACAAGGCACAGAGTTGTTACAACGCTGCCTAGCTAGAAAAATGTTTCTGACACTACTCCCATCAGTAATGAGGTTGAGGTTGGTGTCATGAACATCCACAGGGGATGGGGAAGTGGACACTCCTTCAGAACACTCAATGGTTAGTGGAATTCCACTACAGACCCGAGCACCCACGGATGAAACCCCTTCATCTGTTGACCTTGCATAGTGGACAACAACACACTTAGTTGGAATGATCAGAGTGTCAACAGATCAATTGGAGCAGAGGCTCTAGCAGGAAGAGAGGTCTATAGAGTTCATAAGGGAGGAAGAAATCCTTGCAAAAGCATGCAAAAAACAAGATGAACATGCAAAGATATAGGTCAAAAATAGATTGGAAAGAGTTCAAGAAAGGCTTGTTGAGTCCTGGCAGAATATTCGAAAGTTCACACCCCAACTTCCAAAAGATATTGATGCAGGAGATCCAGAGCATCAAATTAGACTACTCCAAGGAGCATGGTCACAATTGGCCATTTGCATCAACCATATGGAGGTGCATTTGCATCAGACTCATCAAAAAGAAGAGCAGTGGCCTCAGAAAATGTAGGAGAAAATGAAGAAGATATTTCTAGAAGGAAATAATTACTGAGTAACACTACACAAGCACACAAATGAGTGCACACAAATTTTTAGGGAAGTCATTGACTGGATGGGATTCATCGTTAGACGTAAATATACCTTGATGTGCACCTGGATGTATGCACCAAAATCTAGGTGTTGAATGAAGAAGTTGTGTCTACAATGGATCCATTGGAGCAGCAACAGAATTTTGATCAGATTCAACAAGAGGACAATGACCTGAATGCTCTATTTAAGGCACAATCCATAGCTAAGAAGGAGTTGCGTGACTTACAACTTGTCATTCAGATAGTTTATATGCATATGCATCGAGTCTATGCAACAACATATTTTGAATGGAACTCTTTGGTCACATTCAAGCTCAAGGAATGTATTACATATGCGACCCAACAGTTCATTAAAGAGACCTCACTCCTTGCCAAGAAATGGTAGCATAAAATTGGGAGATTTCAAGAAGTGATGAAGCAGGCCTTGGAGTTTGTCCCAGAGTTAGGCCTTTCATTTGAAGAGGTGGAAGAAGAGAAAGTGTGATGCAGGAGAATCGTTGGCAAGCATACGGAGGAAGGACCACTCAACACGTGTGAGTTCTTTCATAAATTCAACGTTGATAGTTGCAGCCCATTTTTTGAAATCCGCCTTCACTCAGTGTCAGAATTCACCTTTGGAGGCACGCTTGAACAGATGATGAATTTTACCCTTTGAGGCACATTTTGGAAATTGTAAACATAGAAGGATTTTACACTTTGGCTCTAGAATGCAACTGAACTTAGATAGTGAAGGAGGAATCTTAGAGTAGGCAAGTATCCAAGGGAAACCCTAGAAACATCTTCGAGTTATGTAGAAGTTTACACACCTAGTTAGAGAGAGTTGGAATACCGAGAAAAATTATCTGTAAGAGAGAACTACGAGTTAGAAAGATGAAAATGTTTTTTGAGTTACTATAATTCGAATGTAATCTATAGCTATTGGGAACTTGTGAATATAATGGAATGGAAAAATGATCCAAATGTGTTGTGATTGGACTGTGTGTATTTTCCTAATATTTTATGTTTTATAAACAAGTGAATGGAACTGTGAGATTTTTGGCACTTTCAATTGTTTCTCTTCATTTGGAGCTCTACAAGGTGTGCATCGAGCCAGGGAGGAACATTATAGAATTGTTTTATCTTCACTGGGAGCTCAACAAGGTGTGCATCGAGCCAAAAAGAAAACACCATGAATTTGAGCTATCGAACTCACTCAGGCGCAAGGACTGCACGAGAGCCAGAGTCTTAACCAGACAAAGATCAGGAGGAATAACACTTCACAAAGTGTTATCGGGATCTAGGAACCCATTCCCTAGAAGGAGAAATGACTGAGACTTCGCAGACTTAGAAATCTCCTAATTCTAAATCAAGTAAAATCTCAAGAGGAAGAACATGGTCGAGCGTTGGATCAAGGTGGAAATCCCTGAAATCCATCCGATTGAAGGAAGGAGCACATGATTTAACCCTGCATAGATCCAGGAGGAGAGTTCATAAATCTGAACAGACGGTGGAGAATCCTCAAGGAGGAACATCAAAACCCCGCAGGCCATCAGATCAGGTAGAGCTATGAGGAGGTTAGCGACGAGAGTTTATCAACGTTCATTTCGGGACTTCGGGTACCGAGAGCTGGAAGGATAGAGGATCTTGTCTTTTAGAACCCTGAATCGCGAAATCACGAAGTCGCGATTTGATCAGAGCCATCAATTATAGGACGATATGGACCATTGGTCCATTTCAGGACTTCGGGTATTGGGAGTTGGAAATACAAAGGTTCTTGTCCCTCAGAACCCTGAATCATGAAATAGAGAAATCACGATTCGACGTGAGCCATTGATCACATGGATTATTGTGAGTCGTTGATTGAACACCAAGGCATTTTGGCATTTCATCACTTCGGCATTTCGGTGACCAAAGACTCCAAGGAGAAGGGATACCCTTTGTACTCTGATTTAGAGAAACGCAAAATCCCAAAATTAATATGCACTGGGCATTTTGGCTTTTGGGCGACCAAAAAATCCAAGGAGCAGGGATACTCTTTGTATCCCAATTTTGCAAAACATGAAATCTCGAAATTGAGAGGTGTCGGGAATTTTGGATTTTCGGTGACTAGAGGTTCTAAGGAGCAAGGACATCTTGCACATCCTGATTTCATGAAACGTGAAATCCCGAAAGAATAGGTTCTGAGTATTTCGGATTTTTGGAAACTAGAGACCCTAAGGTGCAAGGATATCCCTTACATCCATATTTCACGAAACGCAAAATCTCGAAGGAGGGAGTGCCATCCATTTCAGCATTTCAGCTACTGGAGGTTCGAGAGACCAGAAGATGAGACACTTGACTCGAGAATTCTCGGTCCTTGATAAGCGTCGTTTTAGCTTGGCACTTGGCCACAACCCCTGGTCGCACGCTGTGGGAGCTCACGCTTGACACCTCAAAAATCCAATTGAGCATTCGTAAGGGACCTATGTAATTGTCCGAAGGGTTCTAGTTCATAACCAAAAGAGCCATTTCAGCTCCAGAATCAGAAGATCCTGACCAAGAGGTCATGCAGCCCTTAGGAGGGATAGGGTGTCTTCATCAGGTGGTATCAGAGCCCATTTTTCGTCTGTATATTTTAGGTGAAGGAGGAAAAAGAAGGAGACAGAAAACTTGGAGTTGTACTCTGTGTGTGACAAAAAATCAACACAATGTCGCCAAGAAGATGAGATCTGCCTTTAGCCAACCGTGTTGTAGAAAGGGAGATGCAAGAGTTCTGCACCCGAATGGAAGCAATGGAAGTAGCACAAAGAAGAGAACCTAACTTTGGGGATGTAAGTGATGCAGAAAGTGAAGTGGTTGAGGTTGAAGAAGCTGCAGGAGAGGATGTTGTAGAAGGCTAAGATAGAGGTCCCCATGTATGAGGGAAATATAGATGTTGAAGAACTATTGGACTAGATAAGGTCCATGGACAAACACTTTGACTATGAAGATGTCGATGAGGAAACAAAGGTGAAGCAGACAATCACTAGGCTAAAAGGGCATGCAACAATGTGGTGGGACGAACTGCAGGATGAGAGGAGAAGTAAAGGAAAACAGAGGATTAAGAGTTGGGACAGGATGGTAGACAAACTAAAGGCTAATTTCATACCCAAAGACTACTAGATCAATCTATTCAGGAAGTTACAAAACCTAAGACAGAAAGGGATGATAGTCAAGGAGTACACCAAGGAGTTCTATTGGCTGAACATCAAAACTAGACAAAGGGAGAGAGACGAAGAAAGAGTTGCTAGATATATAAATGGCTTGAGATATGATATCCAAGATGAGATTAGCATGATGTTAGTAAGGACTGTGGAATATGCTTATTAGTTTGCGCTAAAGGAAGAGGATAAGCTATCCAGAAAATAGAACTAGCGAGGAAGAGGTAAGATCTCTATCCTAAGAAAAAGTAATGGACTTATCCATGGCAGAGCACATTAGTCTAAGGATGAGGCTGAGAAACCACACAATCACTTGGAATGAGGAGGAAGTTCACGAGGGAGACAGAATGGTAGAAGAAACTCTTCTAGAGGAAGAGGCAGAGGAGGAGTAAGGTGCTATAATTCTAGAGGAAGAGGCAGAGGAGGAGTAAGGTGCTATAACTATGGAAAGGAAGGGCACATGTCTTGGGAATGTCCCAATAAAAAGAGAGGAGGAGAAGATTAAATTTCATAATCACAACGAAGATATGTTGAGGTAGAAGGAGAAGAGGATGGAGCATCTCTAATGTTGAGAAAAATTATCTTAAAACCAGAGGCAGAAATTGAAAAGACAGTGCGGAGAAACAGTCTCCTTAGGACAGCTTGCAAGACTAAGGATAAAGTATGCAAGGCGATCGTTGATAGTGGGAGAACTGACAATATAGTATCCATAGAGATGGTGGATAAATTGTAGTTGAATAAAACTACACATCCGAGGCCATACAAAGTCTCATGGATGCAAAAAGGACACTAGGTAATGATCGC
>CBVK0105565238.1:0-16502 GCA_900067695.1 Picea abies
CACCATAGAACCCTTCCTTCTAGTCTTTAAGTCATCATCCTTTCAAAACCTTGTGCCCTCTTCTTATTTGACTCCATATACCCTAAGGCACTGATATCTAACCTCCAACGTTGAAGTTTTAGTGTACAAAACTATTCTCAAAAACTTAAATTTTGAAACCCTAACTAACAAACTAACCTAATTAGGGCTGACGTCATAGTTGGATATCTCATCTTGACACAACAAAAGTTGAATATAAGCAATCAAATGATGATTTGAAGCATTTATTGAGCGAATTGTTGATTGGATATGTTGTTGGCTTAGTCATCTCCATAGATATTGATGAATTGATTCTTTTTTCATGGTTAATTAACAAAACGTTGACCTTATTTTATATCTATTACATTGCATTGCTTATTGAATAATATCAGATAGTTATTGAAGTACTAACCCTTTGAGTTATATCCTGCATATATATATTGTGTTGTTGTTGTCTTGTTCCGGGCAAGTGTTTTCAATTGGGCATACACTTCATTATTGGTTGTTTAGCTGGGCTATCTGACTTAGGTGGTAACCTGTGAGGAGGAAATTTTAACCTTTCTTTATAACTTATCCTCTTCAAAGCCCCAGGTTGTCAGGGATGTCTCCCCTGGGCTAACCTCCCTAAACAGAAAGAACCTCCCCATTGAGGTGACATTGGGTGGGGAAGGTTCCTTTTACACCAGTTTGATCTCTTTACACCAGTTTGATCTCTATCCTTTATCCTATGACCTAAACTACAAACTGAGCGATAATAGGACATATCCATCTATAGAGTACCCTTCAACTTTGAAACCCATGACCTTGACAAAAACATGCCAAAATTTAGAGGGATGTCAACAACTACTACATCCATGACCAAATTCTTTGATGGGATTTGAGATAAAGACACCACTAGGTATTTGATTAATCCTAAACACTTTACCTTCCTTGAATCAAAAGAGAACAAATCTTTGTAAGGTCTAGTGATGTTCAAACCCAATTCATCCATGATTACCTTTGGAATCAAATTATGATTGCTCTTGAATCTAGCATTGCATTGTGTAAGGTCATATCATGAACTTTAAGGATGACATAAAATGGAGGCACATCACCATCATCACCACATTCTTCCACCTGAGTACCAAATAAGATTGTAGGATGGTCATATTGTACATTCAGAGTATCATATGCTTCTTCCATTTTCAACATGTTGATGATTTGGCTTCTACATTCAACATTCCTTATTAACTCATTGAAAGGTACATACATTTTTATTTTTGTCATCTCACTTTCAAAATTAAAAGAAGACTAATTTTTCTCTACCTCTTTGATGACTGCATCCCTTTTTGTCTCCGGGACCTTCTTTGGGATATCCCCCTTTTGTTTTCCTTTCTCCAGTGAATCCTTTGCATACCTATCTTTCTTAGGCTGACTGGAAGATGGTAAATTAGCTTGAGGCTCCTTTGTAGGATTCCTTTTTTGAGGGTTTTCAAGAACCTTTTTATTTCTGATATTATATTGCTTCCGAAACTGCATGATGGCATTTTGGTACCCCTTCTTATACTCTTATGTTTCCATTGATAACATATCATCATTTTCCTGCATAAATTTATCATTTTCTTCCATAAATTTATCATGCTCATATTTGGTTAGGAATACATTTGTTTCAACATCATCATAACAATTTATGTTATCTTCAAGAGATTCTTCAAAATTTTCATCAACGTAGTTATTTTGGAAATGTGGTTTGAATTGTTTATCACCTTGATTCCTTTGGTCTCTTTGTCTAATCTGTGCAACTGGTAATCTTATGAAATTAGGATTCCTGTGTTGAAGTTTAGTTTGATCTCTGATGGCAGACTTGTTATCTAAGGACATATTTTCCACCAACATTTCCATAGTTTTTAAAATTAGATAATTTTTTGCATCTGATGACTGGGAAGTTGAGGGTTGAGATTCTCCTTGAACTTTTTTCGTGTCATTTTCAGAATTATATTTAATCTTTCCCGATGCCATAAAATTTACTTCTACTTCAATTACATCATTCATCCTGTCATCTAATTTAGTATATCTCCTCATCCTGTCATCTAATTTAGTATATCTCCTTTCCCTTAGCATCAAGGCAAAATCACTATCAAAGGAATCAACATAACAAAGAAGTGTAGCTCCAGGAGGGGATTTTACTTCAGCGGGAATTGAATTATAAACCCTCATGAATCTCATTGAAAACTCTTGACCTGTTTCATTGGGTGTTCTTTTTATGCTATTATACTGAGTGAGTAGTTGTAGATGATTCCTCATGTCTTCCCATCTTGCAAGAAAGGTTGTCTCAAAAGATGCAAAATTAGGAATACTTGCTGCTAGAAGAGCCTTAAACCATTTTCTGACCTCACCTGAGAGACTTTGTGCCAATAATATCACTTTAAAATCTTCATCATCTACTTACTCAAGGTCGGCAAAATCATTAAACCAATCTAAATGTCATTGAGAAGAAAGGTTCTTTTCTGCATCATATGATTTAATTCTCTAATTATAATTTTGAGGTAGATCATGCAATTGAGCATGTAAGACAAGAGGAGCATATAGTGTTTCCATGGTTTTAGGAGGACTTTGTCCTGGTTGAACAATCTAACTAGGAATCACTATAGTTTGAATGGGAACAACATAAATAAAATATTGAAATTTCTTCTTATTAAACAAAATTTCAGTCAAGCTAGAATCTAATTTAGATATAAACAAAGTCTACTGGAATTTTAGATCAAACTCAAAATCATCAATTCTGTTTACTCTGTCCTTAGGCAATGATAAATTTCTATCCAGAAAAATACTTGAGTCGGATGCCTTTCATTTCCTTTTATGTAATATCTTAGCAAGATCAACCACATATGTTATAGGTTATGGATCTGGGTTTCTCCTAGTGTAAATCTTATTTGGAACCAGGATTTCTCAATAAAATTATTTTTTTGCAACCAATCTTAAAAAGATGAAGTCGACAGGGTAAATTTTTTCAACCAATATTATGTCTGATTCTCTATTACCCTCAGGAATCAAATCTGAAACTTTAGTCATTCTTTCCCTGGGAAAATTTTCACTTTCGTTCCTCGACAACGATGCCAAAATGTTAGCACTATGTAAATTTCTTGGCCGAGGAAGCAAATCACAAAGGTAACCACAAAACCACTTTAGAACTGAAAACTATCCTTTTCATCTTAGAGAGGGATGTCTCCTGTCACTTGGTCTCTGAAAGATAGGTTTTGTGTTAGGGATCAATGGCTAGATATTTGATTATATGAAGGGATTTATAAAGTTTGTTGGCAAGAAGGAAAGGAATCTGTTAGGAATTGGAGTCAACTTTGAAGCAAATGGAATCAATGACTGGTAGATATAACTATCAAGGAAGCAAAGGCTAGGTAGGTGATAATATTTCAGTTTTTAAATTTGTTGTTATAGGATGGAAGAAGGAGAAAAACATATAACAACATTCAGAGCACCAATTAAGATCAATTATGATTGAGTTAAGAAGAAATGACAGTGTTTAAATCGCTTGAATCTAAAGCGTCATTTTCTGATGAATTTCAGACCATTTTTTTTCCAATTTAAACATATAAGAATTTGCAGATGAAAGAGAAAGAAAACAAGAAGTACATACATGAAAGAGAAAACAAACTTCAGATTACCACCACTAGAATATTTGGTAGGAAAAGTTCTGGACTTATGCACTAGTATTTCATTTAACTTCAGAACATTTATACAATGTTCAAGACAAATATCCTTACTGCTTCTGCCAACATTTTGTACATTCAAAATGATCAAATATATAAGAAAAATACATCCCTAGGCTAGAGAGGTCGAACTTCACTTCTATCCTTTAATTTTGGATCTGATTACATCAAAGAAGGAACAAACTCTAAACTACTTGCTAAAAATAGAAGTTCGCCTTGACCATATTTAATGCATAACAATATTCTTGACAATAAAGATTCTCCAACATATTTTCGACTTTGAAGATGATATGAGTCATATGGGACAACTGAAGAAAAATATGATGCTGAATTGAACACTGAACATGCTACCTTTCACATTTGCGTAGCGAATTGTTGTGGTTTGTTGTGTAACTACAACCTACAACACCTGTGTAGCGAGTTTACATAACTTGTTGGTCTTCTTCAATAAATTTTGTTTAGGTGGTGGTTGCAACATTGTTGGAGGCTGAAAATGAGTGTTGTATCATCCATTAAGAATTACCCATTGTCCTTTAACCCTTTGTGTACTTACATCACTTGCGTAGCATGATATCTCTACACAAGTTCTGTACAATGCTATTTTTCCCAGCCAAAAACTCAAAATAGATTATGGTGTTTATCAAAAAGCAAAACTGTGAAAACCTGAAACCTATATCTCAACCACCTCCGCACATCAACCTTTAACCTTAGTTTCATATACCTATTTTCCTTTATTAATGACACATTCTGTGTTTTCAGGTTTCTCACTTGCCTAAACAAAAGTTCATTTCTTCTCAAATTTGACTGGGCATTTGAGAGAGACACACATGCATTGTTGATGGCTAGTCCACACTCTTGAAGGTGTCTCTCAAACTTTAGTTCTGATAATTTGTTCTCTTCCCTAAGATGAATAATTAGGTCTTGAGATTCCCTTAATTTCTTATTGATCCACTTGATAGTTTTCTCACCCTCTCTAGGTGAAGTGTGAATCTTTTCAATTGATACAAGTTGGCCCTATGCATGTGTTTTCTCTACAAGATTGTAATCTGAAGTTATCTTTCTGGATGAGGATCTTGTTAAATGGGGTGTAGGTTTAGTAAACTCCATTATTTTAGTACTTTTCCTGATTTCTTTCCCTTTAGAACATTCTGGAACCTTTGAAACTAATTCCTTCTTTGAACCTATTTCATCATGTGGTGATTGAATATCAGAAACCCTCTCATCCAATTTCCTCTTCATATCCATGTTTTCATGATAGGATTGAGCTATGACATGTTGAGCTTCTTTAATATGATCTTATAACTCTCTGATTACTTGGTATTTCTCTCCTGACTGCATGTGATCTTTATCCACTTCTTGAACTGTGTGTTCAACAAATTGTGTATGTAGGGTAGGTACAAGTAGTATTTTGGTAGTTGACCTTGTGATTAGACTACTCAATTTTGGTGTTTCATCCACCTGGTCAGCAAAGTGAATCTTTATACTGTTCTTCTTAGCTGTCTCGATTGGTGAAGAACCTTCAGTTTCCTTTCCTTTCCCTATGCCATGTTCTGCAGACCCTTTCTCTTTCTGACTTGAATCTTTAGAAGACACTTTCTCATCAGATGAGGGGGTGTCTCCTTTAATTTCTAAAGGAATGTTTGTTTAAGCTAAGAAAGAGTCCCAATATCTGTTCAATTTCTTGATTTCTTCCACCACTAGTAACTTTACCAATGAGAAATGAAACAAACTGGTCTTAAGCTGATCAACCCTAGCCTGTACTCTGTCTGACATTTTACCTAAGATTTTGTATAGGTAAAAAGGTAAATTTAAAATATTCTTTTCTATGAAATGCATTAAAATCCTTATATGATATTGGTATACTCTGTCAAATATTCCCTCGCAAGTGAAATATCATTGAACTACTCTCAAGAACTTTTCATAATGCTCCAATATGCATTATCTTGGAATAGTAGCACCAAAATTCTGCTTTGTACTTAGGTTTCAAGAAATCAGTGTAGAAAACTGGATCAAGAGGCATACCTTTAAACCACTTCTCCCCCTGAACTGGAATCTTGATTGCAACAACTATTGTCTCCTATGATACTTGGAAACTAATATCAACAATCCTCATCTGGACACCATTGAAATTGAAGGCAAAGTCCTTTTTTAATTGCACATTGTATCCTTGAATCTTTTCACAAAATATCATGCACCCAACTTGTTCAAATGAAACCCTAAATACGTGATCATAATTCACCAATTTCAAGATCTGTGGCTCACATATCAACACATTGCCTCCTTTATTATATTTCTTTTTCTCTTGAGTTTCCATGTTGCAGATGTAGGATAAAACACTGAGACTGGTAAAGAGAAGGAGGTTCAAAGGCTAAAACTATGACATGGAACTTTACACAATGAAAAAAGGGTTAGGATTTACTCAATCGTGTCAAACAGACCCAGCAATACAATAAGCAAGTCTTAGATCACATGTATATAGGTGCAGGATACTTGTTAGACCCAAAATAGAACCCTTTAGTCTTTGTGTAGCGAAATTTTGGGAAACAGAGGATGTGTAGTGTGTGTTTACTATGTAAAAATTACGTAGCGGGCATACATGGCTTGCATAGTGAGCTATACAGAGTTTTCATAGTAGGTGGGGTATTTTGAATTTGCTGAAGAACAAGGGTCTGATCGATGGCAAAGGGTCTTGTGCAATGGAAAATGGGAGGGGAAATACATGCATATGTTGAGAAAGAAATAATTTGAAATGTGATTGGACCGTTTAGGATGACATGATAGTTTGGGTAGTGTCAAGAAATTTGCGCAGTGAGTTCATACAATGAGTGCACTTTTTGCAGGCTAAGTAATTTTTTTTTTTTTAAAGATAACAAATATGCCATGATGACCTTTGATGACTCTCTATCTTTCATAATGTGTCATTATGTTACATGGAATCCTTGCAAAAACCTTTCACCTAGACTCTATGACTTGACTCTTTTTGACATGCCACTTAGAGTTTATTACACCAATGACCCATAGACCTTAAAAACCTTTCATGAGAAAAAACTCTTCGAAAACATACACACTCAATGACTCAATTTTGGAATGCATTGGTCTTCCCAAGACCAAAGCATGACTTTGAAAACTCTTGACAAACCTATAAACCTACCTTGAAAATAATGACACTATCATAACAAAATTTTGTATTTGGGTTCTCTCATGCTGCTTGGGCCCTAAGCCTAGTGACGAAGGGTGGAGCCAAGGCCAAGTTTTTTTGGGTTGCATCACAATGGAAAGAAGTCAAGGATTTGGAATTTCTCCTCTGCTTAGCACCAATCCTTATTCTTATATACCTGGAAAAACCATTTGATATTGAGATAGATGCTTCAGATTATGTTATTGGTGCATTCCTCACTCATCATGGGCATTTGGTTTCCTATCACAATGAAACACTGCTTGATTTTTTCATAGATACCCCACTTACAAGAAAGAGATGTATTACATTGTGAAATCATGTCAATAATGGAAGCATTACATTCTGGGAAAGGAAACAATGATCGACATTGATCATAGGACTTTGAAATTCGTGCAGAAACAAGGAAAGTTACAGAATCACTGCCATTAGAAGTGGTACACATACATGTAGAAATTCCACTTGAAAATCAAGTACAAGAAGGGCATCACCAACCATGTTGCATACTTTCTTAGTCAACCCCTGATTGTGGTGCTAACCACATTTATTAAATCCCGTGGAAATGAGATCTTCGGGTGGCCACAATTATACAACAATGACTTTGACTTTGCTGCTACCTATCAGACATTGGGCACAAACAAACTAGTTCCATACTTTTCATCTCTAGGATGGACTACTATGTCATCTGAGCCATCTCTATGTTCCTTCAAGTGAGAATGAAAAGATTATTTGGGAATATCATTACAGTAAATCAACAAGACACTTTGGCATGGAAACAATAGTGGCAGTGCTACAAAATCATTTTTATTGGCCAAAGCTTCAACAAGATCTCAACAAGTATATTATATCTTGCACTACCTATGCCATTTCCAAACCCATAATTAAGAAACATGGGTTGTACACCCCTCTTCCTACTCTTGATAGGCCTAGGGATTCCATCTCCATGAATTACATGTTCAATATACCTTCAACCAAGCATGGCAATGATTGTGTCTTTGTGGTTGTTGATTGATTCTCTAAGATGGTAGTTTTGACACACTGAAAGAAGAGTATCACAATTGAGGCCACTACTAAACTCTTCTTTGAGTGTGTTTGGGTTCATTTTGGGATCCCATAGACCATTATTTCATATCAAAACAACAGGTTCCTGAGTGCTTTCTATTCCAGCCTATGGTCAATGATGGACAACAAGATGACCAAATCCATTTCTTTCCGCCCACATATTGATGGAAAAATCCTGATGATGTACACTTCCAAAAATCCATTTACATGGGACAAGATTCATCCTTATGTTCAACATAGATACAACAAATTCCTCCACAAATCTATTGGCCACAACCCATTTCAGGTGTACTTGGGGTTCCAACCATTGTCCCCGATTGACATAGCTCTTCCCATTGTAGCTGCATAGGAAGAGTCCTCCCATGCTCAAGTTGAGGTTGATTGAGTAGACAAATTTGTTGAATGAATCCAAAATATCCAACAACAAGTTCAGGATATTTTTTATAAATCCATTGCCAAGTACAAGAAGTGACATTATCAACATCAGGTACCACACATGTTTTAGGTGGGAGATAATGTATGGATGCATTTGTAGAAAGAGAATATTAGAGGACCCCATTAGAATATATTCCCACTCTGATATGATCCTTACACCATCACCAATATTGAGGGTGAGAATTATTTTTAATTAATTATTCCCCCTTTCCTTGGATTGCACCCCATATTTAATGTGGAACTACTTTGACCATATTTTCCACCTCTCTGATGGTATCTAACACCAAACTTCATAATGAAGTCACTTCTATGTATAATGATGCTTATAGTGTCCATGAGTAGAATATTTTTCATATGGAAATTTGATCCAGGCGGATATTGGTGGCCACCCACATGTTCCACTAATTCATAATGGTTCCATATCTTGGTAATTTTTCTACAGTTTTCTAGGTCCCAAACTTTTGAGGTTGTTTTGAGGCGCTAAATGACATTTTTTTGGCATAATAGCACCCAATATATAGCTGAAGGCATGCAATGGTCCATTCATAATGTGTACTTATTGACTAGACCTTTCTAATGGGATACCAAAAACCCAAACGAATATCATATGAAAAGGTTATGCCCCCATAAATTTGATGTATCAACTAACCACATCGAGTCCTTCAAACCTTTTGGTGTTTCATATTCTAGGGTTAGGGTTTTGGATGTTTAGATTTTTCTCATTGATGCTTTATGTTAAAAGGACTTTTCGGCCTCTTTGTAATCATATTCTTGTGAATGAGAAAAGATGACACATCTCTCTTCACGGATAAGCTACCACCATTCTAGCTAGGATGTGTGCTTTGCATTTTACATTATTTTCTATTCCATTCATTAATAAAATATGAGTTTAATTGTATTAGTATATTTCTTGTAATAGCTCTATGTGTTTCCTTGTTATATTTCTTCCTTCATGTTGTTCTCAACATAATCTGGATCAGTGGTATCAGAGCAGTATGGTATTTTTTGTTTCTCTGTGCATGTCCCTGACGAGATCAGGATATTGGGAGTTGGGTCTTGAACTAGTTGAGCTTGGGGAAGAACACTCCCACCGGCCTAATCATCCTTCCATGGAAGAATAAAAGAGATATGACATAGTAGGATATCCTATCAAACTATTTCTTGAGGAATCCATCACGTTACCGAGGAACAAGATGATGGATAATTTTGCCCAAATCCTTCGACGACTGCTAATAGCAACAGAGGAACCTTCAAACAACAGTCACTTCAAAGGTGAAACACCCTTCAAGTTACAAATTAACTTTGATATTCCTTTATTTGAAAGCCAGATAGACATCGAGGGTTCTTTCTCTCTCTGAAAATTTTCCAACAGTGAAAATATCACCTTCACACTCTTTAAATCTCTTCCCCGTGTAAGAGATTGGTGGGAAAATTACTATGAACAACATGTCAGAGATGAGTTTGAAATTTTTGACCTAGAACCCACTTGTTCAACTTTTTTTATTCCCTGAAGAAACAATACTACCCTTTTGGAAACTACGATGACCAGTACATGAAATGGACAACTCTGCATAAGGAGAGAGACCAAACTGTGCTAGAGTACACCAACATCTTTCATACCTTGTGCACAAAATTGGGTATTAAAAACTCTGAGAAACATCTAGTTGTGAATTACCGCAGTGGCCTACATAGGTACATCTAAACAATTATGAAGTTCTTAAACATTTCCTCATTGGGATTTGCTTACTGATATGTTGTCAAGATGGAGCAGAATTTCAAGCAAAGGAATAAGTGGGATTTCATTTCTGCAAACCTATTGCAGCATAAGCATGGTAAAGGTTTCCCTAAATCTCGAAAAAAAGTATAGAGAAAGGATGGCCATCCCTAGGAAAACCATTCCAAGATATAGGAAAAGAAGGGAAACAAGAAGTCAAAAAAGGACACTTGAAAGTGGTGCAAGTTCCACAAAATCCCTTGGCACAACACTGATGAATGCCACTCCAAATAGTCATTGTTGGCTGAGATGAAAGTCTTGGAGTCAGATATCAACTTAGACTCTGATTTAGAACCAAATAAGATAAAATGGATCATTCACATGGAACCTAATGTCACCATCTATACCAAAAAGTTCCAACCAGAGGAACAGAGGAGCCCGAAGAAGGGAAACTCCTCTTCTAGTTATATATGTGGGTGAAGGGGATTCCACTCCACTTCATTGTTGACATCGGTATCAAGAAGAATATGATATTAGCAGAAGTTGTCAATAGGTTGAGCCTAACAATGAAGCCACATCCTTATCCATACACCATCAGTTGGCTCAACCAGAGAATAGACATTTCATCAACTAGCAATGTCTCCTGCACTACAACATCAATCCCTTCAAAGATGAGGTATTATGTGATGTTTCCCCACTTGAAGTTTGTGATGTTCTTTTAGGACAACCATAAATGAGGAAGGGTCTTGATGTTTACGAATCTAGGCCCTGTAGTATCATTATTACTTTGGGAGGTAAATTATATAGGGTACCAAAGGAAGTCCCAACTACTGTAGTCTCTTTGATATTCGTGAAGAAGTGAATAAAGGTGATCTCTCAGAGTAGGATATTTTACCTCTTTATGGTCCGGTCGAAAGGTGAATGGAAGATCACTACAACTTACAAAACCTTTGCATGAGGTCTCTCTACACAACAAAATCAAATGGAAAAGATAGTAGAAGAACACAAATACATATTTGCCTCACCTACTAGGTTTCCTTTTCACTATCGGGTAAAGCACTCAATTGATTTAACACCCGATGCTCCTCTTCCAATAAGACCTATATATAGGCATTGTATTACAGAGAATGAATAAATCAAATGACAAATCCAAGAGCTAATTCTAAAGGGATACATTCAACCAAGCTCCTCACCTTATGATAGCCCAATTGTTATGGTATAGAATAAATGCAAGACATGGAGAATTTGTATTGATTACAGAGCTCTAAACGAGATCACAGTCAAGAACTGATACCCAATCCCATGGATTGATTATCTTCTATATCAACTAAAGGGAATAAAATTTTCAGTAAGATTGATTTGAAGTGATGTTGCCGCTAGGTGATGATTGAACAAACTGATGTGTGGAAGATAGACTTCAAGTCTAAATAAGGTCTCTTTGAGTGGCCAGTCATGCCTTTCGGCTTGAATAATTCCCTAGCCACATTCATGCAGATGATGGATGATATATTGTGACCATTCACAAAATTCTTTGTGGTTTTATATCTGGATGACATCATCATCTTTAGAAAAAAATGGGAGGAACATTTGAATCACATTCAATAGGTCTTGGGCACCTTATTACAACACAAGTTATATATCAATTTAGAGAAGTGTTCCTTCATCATGCAGAGAATTTAATATTTTTGATACATCGTGGATGAATATGGTGTGCATGTGGATGCAACCAAGATCCAATTCATTCATGGTTGGTTGACCCCAAAGCCAATAACTGAGCTCTGCATCTTCTTAGTCCTTGCCAAATTATACTGTAGGTTTGTGTTGGGGTTATCTCATATCGCTTGGGACCTAATCTAGGTGACCAAAGGTGGAGCCAAGGAAATGTTTTTTGGGGATGCATCACAACAAAAAGAATTTGAGGATTTGAAATTTTGCCTCTACTCAACACCTGTCCTTATTCTACTATAACCATAAAAACCATTTGATATTTAGAAAAATGCATCAGATTATGCTAATAGTGAAATCCTCACTCAACATGGGAATCTGATGGCCTATTACATTGAAACACCATATGATGTTGTTCGCAAAGACCCCACCTACGATAAAGAGATGTACTCCATTATGAAAGAATGTCGACAATGGAAGCATTGCATTATGGGAAATGAAACAATCATCCACAACGATCACAAGCCTCTACAATTAATGCATACATAAGGAAAGTTATAGAATGACTACCATTAGAAGTGGTCCACATACCTACAACAATTCCACTTGAAAATCAAGTACAAGAAGGTAAACACCAACCATGTTGCTGATTGTCTCATTCAAACCCTAGTTGTGGCACTAACCACTTTTCTTAACTCTTGTGGGCATGAGAAATCTGGGTGTCCACAATTATAAAAAATTGATTCTAAATTCGTTGCTACCTCTAAAACATTGAGCACAGACAAACTAGTTCCAAACTTTCACCTCCAAGATGGAATTATATGTCATCTAAGCCATCTATGTGTTCCTTCAAGCAAGCATGAAAAGATATTTTGGGAAGCTCATTACAATCGGGTGACATGACAATTTGGCATGGAAAAAATAGTGGCAATACTGCAAAATATTTTTCATTGGTCGAAGCTTCGACACGATTTCAACAAGTATATCAGATGATGAATTTATTTTGTTATTATCAAACCTTCCATTAAGAAATAAGGGCTATACACCTCTCTACCCACTCCTGATAAGTCTTGGGAGTCCATCTCCATAGATTACATGTCCATTCTACCTTCAACCAAGCATGATAATGACCATGTCTTCATGTTTGTTGATCGATCCTCTAATATGGCAAGTTTGACACACTGCAAGACAAGTATCATATCCGAGGCCACTACTAATCTCTTCTTTAAGCATGTTTGGGTTCATTTTGGGCTCCCATGGACCATTATTTCAAATTGAGACAATAGGTTCCTGAGCACTTAATGGTCTACCCTATGGTCGATGATGGACACAAAGCTGACCAAATCGACTACCTTCCACCCATAGAGTGATGAAAAAAAATAGGTAGTCAACATGATGAGTTTTCATATCTTGAGGATGTACAATTCCAAACATCCACGCACATGGGATGAGATCCTTCCTTATGTTCAACATATCTACAATAGATTCCTCCACAACTCTATTGGCCACAACCTTTTTCAAATGTGCTTGGGGTTCCAACCATTGTCCCCCATTGATGTAGCTCTACCAATTATAGTTGCACAAGAAGAGTCCTCCCATGATCAAAGTGAGGCTAATATATCAGCCAAATTTGTTGAATGAATCTAACACATCCAACAACAAGTTTAGGATATTTTGCATCGAACACCAAGTACAAGGAGCACTATGATAAACATTGGGTACCACATAAGTTTCAGGTGGGAGATAAGGTATGGTTTCATTTGCAAAAATAAAACCTAATAGGGCCCCATCAGAAGCTTCTCCCACTCAGATACAAGCCTTACACCATCACCAAGGTTGTGGGTGAGAATTATTTTGAATGAAATATTCCCCCTTTCCTTGGCTTGCACCCCAGATTTAATGTGGAATTGATTTGACCATATTTTCCACCTCTCCTAGACACTTAAGACATGGCTAAGCACTTGGCCCCTACATAAATCAATCTTAACTACATTGAGCATGAGGAATTTTATTAGATCATGGACACCAAGACAAAGGGCACCCACCAACAAAACATCCAACTCTATCGGGTCGTCAAAGTAGGCAACTTCTTCACCATGGAAAGTGGTTCACCATGAGCTAGATTCAACATAAGTTTCCCCATTTGATGGAGGAACTTGATGCAATGGGGACCGTTTCTTCATAAGGGAGGAGTATTGATCCAGGTGGCCACCCACCTGTTCCACTAATTCATAATGGTTCCACATCTTGGCAATTTTTCTATAGTTTTCCTGGTCCCAAACTTCCAGGGCCATTTTGAGTCCCTAAACGAAATATTTTTGGCATGTTATCATCCAATATATAGCCTAAGGCATGTACTGGGACGTTTGGAATGTGTACTTATCGAATACACCTTTCCAACGAGATACCGAGTGCCCCGAATAGAGATCGTATGCAAAATTTACACCCTCAAGAAGTTGATGTATCACTAACCACATTAGGGCCCACAAGACTTTTGGATTTTCATCTTTTGGGGTTAGGGTTTTGGATGTTTAGGGTTTTCTCATTGATTCTTTATGTGAAAAGGCCTTTTCGGCCTCTTTGTAATCAACTTCTTGTGAATGAGTGTAGATGACACATCTCTCTTCAGGGATAATCTACCACCATTTTAGATAGTTTGTGAGCTTTGAATTTTATAGTCTTATCTATTTGATTCATTAATAGAATATGATTTTAATTGTATTACTATATTTATTGCAATATTTATGTGTGTTTCCTTTTTATATTTTTTCCTTCATGTCATTCTCAACATAACCCGGATCAAATATATTGGTCAAAACCTCCACTCCATAATGAAGTGTGACACAACTATTATCAACATCCTCAATGTGAAAACGATGTCCATGTTCCCACATAGATGGGAAAAAATGCACCCATAAAAATGCAAACAAATTATGGTGCCATATATCTAGAAACCCATGATTAATAAAAATATAATACATGCTCTAATTTAAATGTGCACTATAAAATGAACAATTGACATAGAGTGTTTATTAAAGAGTTGATGTACCAGATCCCTATGTTTCGTGATTCATCTTCACCATGCATGTAATGATTAATTACACCATATTTCTCTCTAATATGGTCATTGTCCCAATTGTTGGTACATGTCATTGGCATATTTTCTTTTAAATGATTAGGATTAGCTATGGTTTTACCATTCAATTGTCTAAATCATTTATTATCATTGTCCCATTTGCTTATCTTATTTTCATACAATATGACCCATGGTTGCATTGCCTTCACGTGGTAAAGAAGAAATTTATTAATTTCACTAATTTTTGAAATCACTGATGTATTCATGAAATCAAAATAGGTAGTATGATATCAAATAAATTTATCAAGTTCAAAAATAGTAACTCTTTAGAAAATTGATACAATATAAGTGTCTTACTCTTTATCACACACCTTTTTTCATTGGTTTGGAGAAGCTCCCTTTCCCTTTTGTCCTCATCCAAATGGTCATTTTAAACCACTCCACTTGGCGTGTCATCAATTTGCTTGATTTTCTCACTAGAGTAATATAATGATTCTTGTACTATATACCCCTTTACTATAGACCCATTGGTTTTTCCCCTTTGTTGAAAAAACCCTTCAACTTCTTCATATACCTTTCTAAGAAGAAAATCCAATAGCATGAGACCACCTTGACTAATTCAACCCTATCCACTAAGTGAATTAGAATATGGACTTGTCGCTCCATGAAACTTGTGGGTAGTTGATTCATTCTTAAACATACAAACAATCTCAATTGTATTTCAACACCACTATGGAATGATAGCCATGTCAATCTCCTTTGATGTAGTCCAATGTCCAAATGTATATAATTTAAGTATGGCATGTTAGAAGTTTTAGGGGAAGTCATGGTTCAAATAATCATGCATGTAATGTAATCAACCCATTCTTTACTTCTATTGAGGTGATGGGGAACTCTAGAGAAATTAAAACTAATCTAGTACACATGCCTTCCTAATTCTATCCCTAAGAGGATAAATCCCCATATTAACAACTAATTGATCCTCCGAGAAGGGAACACAATTCAATGAAATGCATTTGCATGTGTGACGGTGAAAATGCAAAGGAAATAACAAACACCATTAGGCACATAATTCATAGTGCAATGATTTCATAACAAAATATAAACATGATTTTCTCATATTCATAAACAGTGATAATGCACCTAAATTTTAATGAAGAGGGTCCAAGAAACTAGTTGCTAAAGAGAAATTTTCCACCCAACCATCTATTGCAGATACCACCCCTAATATAGGCTTTGAGGCCACCAGGGAAAAGGAAATACCTACATGTTTCTTTATCTCTTATTCCAACCCATTTTCTCTCTCATGTTTAGTCAAACTGCTCACTACAAATCCTTACAAGCATCTCATCCATAAATCAAGCCAACCATGTGACTCTCTTCCACTACCCAACACAACACAAGGAAGACCCATTCTTTCTTTGCCAATACTCCCTCTTAGTGCTCCTCCCTTTCAATTCTCTTCAATGTGTGCAAAAAGAGTCCAACTCACTATCTACCTTTTGGTATTTGGTTGCAAAATCTACTCTTGGCTTCTCAAGCATACAAATAGGGGCATATGTACAGTGGATGAAGGTTTCCTATCTTACCTAGCCTCTGTTCTCACCTACAACCATACCCCTTTCATATAGGGTATGAAAATCCCATTAATGT
>CBVK0105565254.1:0-11129 GCA_900067695.1 Picea abies
ACTTTGGGGCAGGCATTAAATATAATTTTGTGGGTTTGTTTTAACAAACCACCTGCAAGGTTTGTTGGTTAAATTGTTGTATATATATATGGAAAGTCAAGGGTTCGATCCCCACCGACCACCATATATTTCGTCGTTTTCTTGGCATATCTGTTGGTTGTTTAATATAAGGCTACGTGATTGTGAAGTTCATTAGCCCCCGTACGAGCTATGTAATTGGTCGCATGTATAGTATATAAACCAAAGCGTTGGGGGCTAGCCCTCGACCCTTTTTTCCCCCAAAATGAAACTTTATACAAACTCAAATATAATTTAAAACATGTTATGGTAAGAACTAAATGCATGGCACATTGGTAGTGGAGGCTTGCATAAGTCTTTGGGAGGTCGTCATGTGGCGGCCTCTCATTGGTTATCCCTTTCCACTTGTCAAGATATGATTCATCCATCTGGAGTGTATGACTTACCTAGTCAACTTCCAACGATCATGTGACACGTCTCCTTATGTACCATGTCACATGTACCATCATGTTCCATGTGTCACCCTTGCAGTGGTGACACATGTCACCCTTTTGAATTTACCCTTTGACTTTTTTTTTTTCAGGTTTGACTGGAACTTTGATCTCTCATAAATTTTTCATACGAACTCTGTTTGAGAAAATTTTGTGTCGTTGGAAAGTTGTCGCCGAGATATACGGATTGATGGTGTTTTCGAGAGCATTTGGTACTTTTGAATTTTTTGAATTTCGGAACCATTTTGGACCTTTGTGGACGTTCTGGATCCTCTTGGACCTCTATGAGAATTCTTAGCTCCTCCTGGATCAAAAGCATCAATGATATTCGTAAAGAAGAAATATGGATCGTGGAGGTTTTATATCAACTATTGATAGTTTAATAAAGCAAGCATAAGGAATCAATATACATTTCCCAGATTTGATGATCTGTTATATCAAAGGAAAGGAGAAATTGTATTTTCAAAAGTTGACATGAAATCGAAATATCATCAGTTGAGAATCGAGAAGTAGGACATCCCTAAGACATGTTTCAGTCATTGTCAGTTTGTAGAATGCCATTTGGGTTGAGAAATGTGTGAGTTATGTTTATGGGTCTGATGAATGGGGTGTTTCGACAATACCTCAATAAGTTCATAAAAAACAATTGGATGATATTTTGATATATTCAAGAACACTAGAGGAGCACACAGAGCATTTAAGGCTAGTATTCCAATGTCTTGCAGAGCATACACTATACGTTAAACTCTCTAAATTTTTGTTCTATGAATTAAAGATTCATTATTTGGATCATATAATCTCAGGAGACGGAATTGTTGTAGATCCAATAAATACAGAGGCTATTATGGGTTGGTCAATGCTTACAAAAGTACATGACGTACATATCTTTATGGGTTTGGTGGTTGGGTATTATAGGAAGTTGGTGGAAGTATTTTCAAAAATTATGAATTCTATCATGAAATTGAAAAAACAAGATAAATTTTTTTTAAGGATGGAGCAATATGAATATGCATTCAACAAGCTTAAACAGTTGTTCATGACAACTCCCATACTAAAGGTACCATACATGGATCATGATTTTCTAGTGTGTATTAATGCTTCAAAAGAAGGATTAGGCAAAGTAATAATGCAAGGAGGTAGGGTTATGGCCTACGCTTTAAGAAAGCTTAAACCATATGAAGAGAATTACGTGGCACATGACCTATAACTTGTTGTAGTAATGCATGCACTGAGACTTTGGGGGAATTATTTAGTAGGAAGAAAGTTTGAACTGAAGATAGAACACCAAGGGCTTCAACATATATTTACGCAAGGTGACCTGAATGTTAGACAAAGAGCATGGTTATAATTGTTAAGTGAGTATGATTTCAACATATCATATATTAAAGGAACATTAAACAAGGTAGAAAATTCCTTGAGTAGAAGACCTTGTATCTTCTTAATTTTACCTTTAAATATGAATCTTAGAGAAAATATATGAATGTTTTTCATGTTTTTATTTTACGCCAATATCTTTCATATCCTTCTCATGTTATTGATTTGAGTAATTTGCAAGTGTCAAATGAGGGCACCTTGAAGGCCAAACCAATATAAATACTGGATTGAAAAATCAATAGTGTCGACATCATTTGGTTGACTAGGTAAAATTCCAGCGGGGTAGCTATAGTCTTAGTTTAGCTACTTGGGAGGGCACAACTAAGATCCATTCACATTTTCCTTATTTGTTTTAAAACTTTGAGACGAAGTTTCCTGAAAAGAGGGTGTATGTAGCACTCTCTTCTTCTTTGACTTTATTTAACTGATGTATTGTTATTATTTTAGGGCATTATGGTTATGAGAGTGACCTAATTGGTTGAAATATACACTTATGGATGACATTATCTAGACTTTTGATTTCATTTGGTTTGATCATGCTTTATGTTTTGATATACTTGCGATGGTATGAGATAATTGGATTATGTTATATGATGTGGTGACTTATTTTAAGCCGACGAGTAGGTTTATTTGTATCTTGATATTGATGTGTATGCATATAAGAGTCATATAGGTGATATGAATTTTTAGTGATAAGTGATGCCATGGGATATTGAAAATGAATACATGTTTATATGATGTAAATTACTATATTATGTAATGCTAATGATGGTTTGTTTAAGTGTGACAGGAAGAATCATATATGAATATGGACTTTGGATTGAGTCAAGATATGTGGACCTAAGATGGGGCTAGTATATACATGATTGTTATATGTATATTGTTTCTTATTGTTTATTTGTGATTTTTGGACATTAATATTTGATGTGTTTGTCTCTAGATGTGTGTAGAGACATGAATAATAATTGTCAATTAATATTATTGATGGGGAAAGGGTTGTATGAAAATTTGTGACATAATGACTACCATCAAGGAGAAGAGGTCTAAGTTGCCTATGCGTGTCTACTAGCCTCCCTGTTGTGTAATGGGTTGAAAAATGTATGCTTTTACCTAGAGGGAAGGTCACTGATTCAATCACTCATACGATTCTTCTAAGGGGTGTGTTATAAGGTGTCAATCATTATTCAACAATTCACATTAGTCTCTCACCAAAGGTAAGTGGCTTGGGTCAACTAGGTCCCAACCATGACATAGATTCCCCCACAATGAAAAATGGACTTGAAGGCTCTGAGTCAACTCGGTCTCACCCTTGGTATCATGCACTTGAAGAGTTGCAGAGGTTATGCCTAGCTCTTGGAGTAGGGTACTTGAAGAGTTGCAATGATCATGTCTAGCTCTTCGTATTGAATACTTGAAGGCTTTGAATTAACTTGGTCTCACCCTTGGTATTGACTTTAATTTGTATATGTGTGTACTTTGGAAAAAAGTATCATTTGACTTGCATAATTATTTGGGAATAAAGAAATTAAAAAATTAAAAAACATTTTTATGACTTGATTTCTCATGTAAATAAATGCATATATTATAAAATGGAAAAGTGAGATTAGTCTCACCTTGATATTTAGGAAATTACTTAGGAGTTGAAAATAAAAGAAAGAAAGTGAATTTTAATTAGAATCTTTATTTAAATAGGAAAAATACATTTAATGTGCAACCACCTAATTAGGAAAAACAAAAAGAATCAAGGGAACATCTAGGAGTAGAAAGAGAAAAGATAGTTGGAAGGTGGTGAATAATATCTATTTATGTGTTTTTGAAATTGCTAATTGCACATGGTGGTGACATGTGTGTGTGTGTGTGAATATTTGCACTTAGTAATTAAATAATTATTATTGTTGCATGAACATGGTAAGTGGCATGAGCCTCAAAGGCTATATAAGAAGAGAGGGTTGGGATTAAGAGCTCACTTGTGCACACTAATGCTAGATGGATGTCCTAATGCTCAAATTTTTCATGGTGATCTAGTTGTGAGTTTGGTCTCAAGAATTGTGTCATCATGTTAGAGGCGGGGTACCTCATATGCTCAAGAAGATCCATTCTTTCTACATGTTAGTTTGTATACTTTTTTCATAAAACCCATATCAACTTAATGGTTCTAGGGAAAGAAGAGTACCTTAAGTATATGGTAGGGTGGTAAAATGACAAGCTTCTTACAATCGGTAATTCATGGATCTTGGAGTAAGTTTATAAATGATCCTCTCGGGGAAAGATTGGAACTAATTATATGACAATGAAAACATCTATAGCCTCCTAGAAAAATGTATGATAGTCAAGTGTACAATTAACTTTTAATATTAAAACATTTGTCTGAGGGTGAGTTTTTTCATTTGCATATAATTTATTATCATGTTAAGAAAATTAAAACATCCATTTAGAATTATTAATATGGTCTTCTAAGTAGTTTGAACCTCTGTAGAAAACCATAAGTCATTTTAGTAATTTTCTCTCTATATACAACCACACACACACCATACGAGTAGAGTCAACAACAACCTTCCTTAGGGAAAATAGTTGAGTCAACAACAATATTCCCTAGGGAAACTAGCCATCAAACCTGAACTCTCATTTAGAAAACTAGCGATTGCATCCCATATTGGCTTGTCTGCTACTTCCTAACACAAAATTTGGGTTTTTTAAGAGGATTTAAGGGAAGTTTTTTGGATTTTCCACTTAGTAGGGAATGTAATAATTAGTGTGTTTATAATGTGTTGAATCTCTAATAAGATACCCTTGAAGTTCATTTGCATTTTATCCAAATCGTATCCATTGTTTGAAGAGGATTTTGATTTTATTGGAAACATTCGCTAAATTATATTCTTGGTTGAGTTTTACTAGACTATTATGTATTTTTTGTTATTCAACATATCATTGTAAAGGACCAACAAGGTAGCTGGAGTTTATTAAGCTGAATAATATTACTTTAATCTATTATTTTATTTATACTTGAGGAAGTTTTAGGTATTTTGAAAAAAAATTGTTACCTTAGTTAAGGGGTTATTAATGCCTTGTAAAGAACGGTTGTAATACTTCCATGGAGAATAACAAAGGACCACTGAATGACCAATAGAGGTTGAGTGATTGTGGGCTAGAAATTGTATTGTTGATTATGTAATTGAGCAAATTACACTGCATTTTGGTAGATTGTATTAATTGTATTGCATTAATACATTTCTTTTAAGATTGTGAAATTGAATGTAAAAATTTGTGTTTTGAATATCATTAAATGATTCTTATGCATGTGTTTATGATGTGAGATCGAGTACACACACACACATATTTAATTCTAGTAAGTTGCATGCTTTGTAATAGGTTAACATCCCATAAAGGAATGACATGGATTTCCCCTCTCTTCTCCAGCTTTTGGATGGAGGATGGTTGTAACTACTAGCAAAAATATCATCTAGTAACCCCAAGGAACTCAAATGAGATTTGATTGCAAGACCTCCATGACCTTTCACTCAAGAACATTTACTAATAAATCAAATCCTTGCAGCTATGTAATTATTATTGTAGTGATAACATTATATACAATGATGTATTTAACCATATACAATCATGTAACTATTAGTAGTTGTTTCATAAAATAATTGAATTTTAATGATCTTATTTATTGTCTATAGTTCTTTGGAGTGAGATTGCATCAACCTTTGGTATTTCCATTGATTTAGATAATTACATTACCAAAGCATTAGTTATTCCCTATTATAACTATATGCATATAATTAAAAACAAAAGTGCAAATATGCAAGCTTTAAAAAAAAAAAATGAATTTTTTTCATTAAAAAAAATAAAGAAAAAAAAATATTAGAAATTGATGTTGGCCCTAAAAAAACTCTTAAAATCTTCAATTTTTAAATTTTCTATAATTGTCTATTAAAGAGACTTCAAAATTTTAAGTTCCATGCTCCATATAAAACCTCCAAAAACCTTATAAAAGATTTTTTTTAAGGGGGTGTGAAGGGAGTCTAAGACCTAAACAAAACTTAAAAAAAAAAAATTCAAAATATTTGAATCTGTTGTGCACTCCTAAAAAGCCTGAATTATTATTATTATTTTGAAGTTTTGTGGCAATAAATACTTATTCCCTCACCTGACTACTTTACTTGTTAAATTGTATATTAATTAAAGCATGTGACCTTACTATGGGCTTGTTAGGTGATCTCAATCACCCTTTGTAGAGCCATGTTGGAATCCTTGATGGAGTCTTTGAGTTAACATTAACAATACACTAGATGGCATTTGCAATGGAGTGATGATTTTGCATTGCCTACACTCCAATACTTCATTTAAAAGTTTTTTTGGCAGTAAGTAACAAATAATGGATGATAATTGAAAAAACTACTATATCTTCCCTCCTTTCATTGTTAGGCCGTTAGGTTGTTAAGAAGTAATGTTTATTTATTCATCCTACACACATTCAAGTTTCCTAAATCACTATTAATGTGAGTTGAAAACTATAAACAGATAGCATACCATGAAGAAAGGATACTTTAGCGATCTCAACAATTCCTTGTTATGATATAGGCTCTCTATCATTAGATGATATGTGTCCTAGATATCAATTTTATATTTTTTTTGATTCTATGTTGCTCGGTTTCCTTTTAAGTCATAGTAGTGGCAATTTTGTTGTTAATGTTAGGGCTAATAGAATCTTCAAAAAAAAGTAAAACTCCAATGTTTGCACCTTATTACCCTTTAGATTGCATGAGGGTAATCCAATTGCATAGTTGTCCCAAAATCAAATTTGATCTAGTTACATGTTTGAATTCAAAGAGTTATGGGTGTGGCATGATGAGCCAATGTTGTGACGATGTATCTATAGATTAGCTATATCATTTGTTTTACTAGACTATCCTTGTAAGACTATGTAAACATATTTTTTACCTTAGGTGGTTTTCTAAACCCTTGTGGTCAGTCATGTCGCTTATTTATAGGTTCCATCTCAAGAATAGTCCCGCCCTTATAGCTCATTCTAACCATCTCATTATGACCATTTTTTGGTTGAAGTAGGTGTGTGAGGGTCTTGGGATGGGTCTATTGGGACACATGGCTTAGATTTCCCCTGGGTTTTTTCATTTTATCTCTTTGTAAAGTTGTGGTATTGTATAAGTTATTTACCTAGAGCACAGTCCCCCTTTAGTCATACACATGGATCTATGTATGTATGTCACATTTTGGTCTAGGTGATAAGTTCCCTGGTACTTTGGGTGTTATTTGGCATGTGGTTGACATATGGATATCATGAGATACACACTCATGTGAAGCGACCCCCTCTGTTGCTACATATTTTTATGCATTTGGGTTGATGGAGGGGCCTACCATGGGAATGCCTTGTCTTCTTAAGGGAATTCACACTTGTTTCTTGGTTTATTTGGGGATGAAACATTATCCTAGTGGAGTGATCACCCTCTTGGCACACATGTGGAGGCACTTTAGTACATGTGGCATTGATTTATCACCTTCTATTGAGGTTACCTACTTCCTTGGAGAGTTGGTTGAGTATATTGATGACTTGGCACATGGATCAATGGCATATTTGATGATAGTTGACTTCATTTCTCCTCATATCACCACTGGCACCCATTTCTAGGAGAGACATTAGGGTTTGGTGGTTTTATGCACCTTTTAAGGAGGATGTCCACCTTGGAGACTCATCCCATTGATGGATATTTGCATATGTGACATAACCACTCTCTATTTTATGTATTGTTGACCTTATCCATCTTATTTAGTTAGTAGATATTGATTTTTTATGCTTTCCTAGGTTAGATCTAAGGTTTTACCGAAGGATGTGAATATTTTATTGAGGGAGATATTGAGCCTAGAACTTTATATAAGAGGCTCCTCTCTTAGTTATTTGTTGTTGTTGATTATATACTCCTGAGAGATCTATTATTGAAGATTAAACATAAAGAACTCAGAGATTTATTGGATACCTTCTTGTGTATGTGTGGAAAATATTTCCGAAGCTTCAAACTTGGACATGGTGTTGATATATTTGCATGCAAGATTTAATCACTTGGTCCATGGATTAGTACATCTACTACATTGGAGAAAATTAGTGTGTTCGTACCCTCTTCTTTCCTTGTTTCTTTTAGCATTGATATAATTTTTTGAATCTTATATTTTAGGAATGGTTGCCAATTTTTATATCCAATTCTAAAGTACACTCATTTAACTAGTTAAATGTACATCTCTTTGAGAGCCCTTCTTTGTGAATTTCGTGCATTTATTTCAAACATTATTAGAGGGTTATATCATTCTTTATGCAGCTTTCCATCATTAATAACATAAGAAAATAGATCCCTAATACCCTCTTAGATTGTTTTCATGATTCCATTAGGTCTAGGTTTTATTTGACACTAATCTATCCCTGCAACCACCACTTAAAACTAAAGAATTCTCTCTTTGATATGAAATCTGGAAATTAATCTTGATCATAAATCAAATTTCATTTAAATTTAATTAGGTTACGTAGATTTAAATCTATCATGTTAGACTTAATTTATTTGGTCACAAGCCTGAAATTTTATTTGAGTTAATTTCTAAATCAAATTTGTGATTATCCTAAGTTGTTCTTCATCTTATTTAGCATTTACTTGGGTTATTTGTTATGTTATACAAATTTGGAAATTACATTCTACATAATAAATCAAATTTTCAGGTTGCCTATTTGCTATTGATTTCATATCTCTTAATAGGTTTAGCAAGTGGTTTTCACCATTTCTATTGATTTCATATCTCTTAATAGGTTTAGCAAGTGGTTTTCACCATTTGTTAAAATTTGGAAATTACCTATAATTGCACTATAAAAACTAGATTCAATTTATAGATTCAAGGTGCATATGAATGTCTATCTTTCATTGAATCTAATTGGTTTATGCTTCTATTCATTTATTGTTGGAATTTACATGTATGGAGCATCACATTAACATATCATTTACATGTTAAATCCTTTTACTTCACAAGTCCCATCTTTACTTGGATTTAATTCGCGTGTTCATATTTCTAAGTGTAACATTGAATATCACATTTCATTTATAATTATAGATCAGAATTACTTCTAAGTCTAAGTTTCTCATTTTGACATATCTTTTGTAGACTTAGTTTCTCTTTATCATTCAATATCTAGGGACACCCCCCTTGGCCTTAAGAGTGTTTCATTTATCCTCTTGTGTTTCATTTTGATGAGAATAATTCTTAAGGTAAGTTTTCATAGCTTATCCTATAACTGCAATTAAAGAAAATTTACCTAAAAGATATTCTAAAACAAGTTCATCTTAAGGACTTGTTCATCTAATCCATGAATCAAAAATATTTTATAGAAGAAGATTGAACAAGAATAACCCCAAGGTTAAAAATGTTAATGATAATTTGAGGTTTGAATTTATCCAAGATATAAGGTATTTACTTGCAAGTATCTTAAGACCCTTTAATCCTCAAATAAATATGGTTGTTGCTTGGTTAACTAATTGTTATAAAAAAAATCATTTTTCTGCTATTTCTAGTCAACCCCGTGATATGCCTAAATCGCTCGATAAAATGTCCATATTTTATGGCAATAATGTTATTACTGTTGAAAATCATTGGGATGATTTTATTGATTTTATTTAAAGTGAATAAGTTGGACATATTGATGTCCTCTTTAGGTTGTTTTCTTTGTCTTTGAATAAGGATGCATACAAATGGTTTCTTGATTTAGCTTATAATAGAAAGAATACTTTTGATGGTTTTAAAGACACTTTCTTTTCCAGATGGCAAGAAAAAAAGGATAATGGATTTGTATTGAATGTGTTAACCTATGTAAAAATAAGTGAGAATGAAAATGTTGATGATGTTGGGTATGCATTATATTCTTTGCACTAGTAGCAGTGTCTAAAATGTGTTGGGCACGTAGGGGGGTTTGAGGGGGGGTGCAGCGCCCCCAAGAAAAAAAAATTCCTCGGGAAACTTGTCCCATTTTTGCCTCGTTTTTCATGTTGCCTCGATTTTCATGTCCATTGTTGAGCAATTTTTTAGCACATGTTTTTGTCGATGGTTTTCTATTTTCGGTTAAGGAATTAGGTTTTTTGACTAATCCAGGTCATTGGTTTAGTGTTTTGGATGTCATTGGCTCTTATATGTATATTGTATTGTAAACAATGTATCACTATGAATGAATATAGAATATGTTGGTTTTCTCGGTTTGCGTTTGTAGGGGAAAAATCTCTGTGTAATGTGTGTATTTTCCATTGTATCTTTTCTGTTATTTTATTGAAAATCTGTTTACAGTAAAATATTGTACAAGGTTAAAATCTACAAAATTGTGGTCTGAAATCTGCCTGGAAAGAGTTGGAGACAAAGCCGCATCCGAAATTTCCTAGTTGGAAGATGGCTAAACTGGGGAGACAAGTCTGGAGCGAAGATCTGCTACCTCTAAATGAATGGAATCCACTTCATCCCGTAGCTGTTGAATTCTCTGCCTCTACGAAATTAGCAGGTCCATTACAGTTTTCCATCGAATTGAGGTATTTTGCATGTTGATTTGAAGCGAATTAATAGATTAACTAGAGCCTCGTGTTCCTCATCTTGGAGCTCTCGATGCCAACGTTCTACGCCCGACCTCCTGTTAGTCATGTTGCCTGCTCGGACACCTACCTGGACTATTGTTGAGATAGGCTATGTCCTCAAACAAACAATGAGAAATGTTTCCTGGAACACTGGACTTACGACAACATCCAACTCTCTACCACCCTAATTCACAATAAACTTCTTGTTGCTAAGATCCTTCGTAATGGCATGATGACGGATGAAGGGTCGCCACCCTAGACGATGAATGAACCGTAGCTTACCCCCACAACCACCAAAGAGATCTCCAAGCGTGCTACAAGACTCTGGCCAAACAAATCCATTATTACAGGGAGTGGATGAGGAACACCGAGGGAATGGAGATGACCAAGGAGTACAAAGGCATACCCCATCCATTAAGTCAAATGCATAAGACACCTGTGGTATTAGTCGTGAGAGAGAAGCCATTGAAGTGTGCTTGTGATCCAGATTTATGAGTGGAACGAAATGAATAACAGACTGAATACAATAACACAGAGATACTGAGAACAACAATAGATATCCAATGAACAATAAATTCTATTGAATGAGGTTGAAACTGTAAAACTACAGAACTGAAAACAACTTGCTCGAATGGTG
>CBVK0105565325.1:0-10421 GCA_900067695.1 Picea abies
TCATCACTCCTCATATCCCATACTCCGAAAAACTTATCACGATAGCACATGGGGAGGCTTTATATGTTTTGTATTTATTTTTTATTTTTAACTTTTATATATATATATATATAATTTAAATTATGCTCGTTTTTCCCCAAATCTTATTCAAATAATTTATTTATTTTTTGAAATAAAATAAAAGATGTGTAGTATGAGTATTATGGTTGGGATTTCAATATATATGATAATTAAATATGTTATAATATAATATAATTATAACATAAAAAAATAATCATATTATATTATATTATATCATATTTAAGTTTTAAAGCCCTTGTGAAGAGAGTTTCAAATGTAAGTTAAAATGTTTTCCAGAATTCCCTATAATATAGAGAATTAATATTTTTTTTAAGAAAATCTTGTATTATAGGGAGGCCTAGAAAATAGGGCTTGGGGAGAGGTGAATAAAATGTAAAAGTAAAAATATAAAAAATATGTACACATTAGTAAATTTAAGTTAAAAAATAAATTCGAAAAAAATAATAAGTAAAAGGAAGAAACAAATGAAGAATATGAAAGAATAAAATGAAAAATGAATATATGTAAAAAAACACATTACATCCTAGATCTTAGTTATACAGTTTGTTTATTTAGTGTGAATTATTTCATCCCTGTAAAAATATATTAAATAATTTACAAAAAATGAAATAATAAAAAATTAATTAAAACAAAATAAAATAAAACTATTTACAAAATAAATAAAATAAAAAATAAAGAAAATAAAATAATTATACAAAATCAATTATTTATAAAAATATTTACAAAACAAAGAAGAAATAAATAAAACAAATTGATTTTACTATAATTACAGAATGAGAAAAATTATAGGTATTTAGACAAGTCGAGGTTCCTAGGATACTAGTGTGGTAGTTAGTGTGTTCTGAGGGGTGACCTATGGCAGCTTATGATTACATAGGATTAGAATGAACCATTAAAATATTATGAGTGGGAGTGATCTAAGTGAAAGATTTCCTTAGGTTTATTTCAAGCATGAGAGTGGCATCATGATGACGTTGTCGGACAACATGGCAGCTAATGTGCTCATAAGATGTTACGTGGTGATAGATAATTGGTCGATGGGATAAGAGAGGGACCCACTTGGGTGAAGAGTAAGGATGTAAGGAGTGTTGACGATGAGGGATCACTAACGATGAGGGATTCTTGACGAGAAGGAAGAGTAAGGACCATTGAAATCCATTGATCTAGCGAGCAAGCAGATTTGGGCCGTTCATTTAGGGAAGGGTCATCATCCAAAAAATGTGATCGGAGGTCTGTATAGCAGGAGAAAGGTTATGAGGAAGGACGGGTGGTATGTTGTGGAAGTGCCATGTGTCTGAGGAGGACAACATGGAAGTTGAGTGAGGTTGGGGGTGGTTAATTGTCGACTAACTCGAGTCGCCAAGGAGATAGGGACCATTGATCTCTGCCTGTCAAGAGTTGTTGGATCTATCAGTGGAGCACATTGTAGTCATAGATGGAGTAAGTAGCATTCATGTTCTAGGGAGAAAGAGGCCCCAATGAAGAGAAAGTCCGATGACGTTGTCGTTGAGGAATGCGATCAGAAGAATGGGAGGACATAAAGCGGGTAGATCCCAATGATGAGGAGGACAGGTAATGGGTGCCACATCAATGCCAAGTCAGTACCATGTAGGATGGAACAAGTAAGAGGGAACCACGTGGATGCCACATGGCAGTGAGGTGGAAAAGGTGAGTGAAGACTTAAGAAAAATTGAGATGCCACAATTTTCAATCCAAAACTTAGATTCAAGTATGGTTACAATCGTTGGAAATCTCTCGACGGGAATAATCCAACTATGAGATTTGGTTAGAGGAAATACTAGAGAAAAGAAAGATAAATATCGATAAAGAAAGGGAAGACTAAAAAGGGGAATAAGATCAAAGGATTCCACCACATGCATCTCAAGGTTGGAGCAATTGTGAAGAAAGGATATCATGCTAGCCTATTCCTACAACCGTAGAAAGAGATGAAATTAGTTATACGATTAAAATGACATTCACCAATACATGAGAAACATAATATTTCCTTTCCTTTAAGAAAACTTATGAACAAGTCTAGATTTTGAAGAACATGAAGAGGAGAGGTTTATCGAAGGCGATCATCTAAGATCTGGATTAAATAACTATCATGATAGTTGTATGCATCTAATCTCTAGAAAATAGAAATGATTATTTACCTTATGAATCAAGTTAAGAGTTGTCTGATATGAGAGTATAAAGATAAATATGTTAAGCACCATATGCTAGCATCCTTTGAAGAAGTAACTCAGAAAAAAAAGATTAATAACCAGTATCAAACTCATTCAAGACACGCACTATATCATCGAACCATATAGTCACATAAGAGTCATGAAGACATCTTAAATCATAAGATCAAAAGAGACAATCAACCACTATCAATGACAATCATCAATCAAGATCAAACCCCCAAAATCCCTCGAGGTAGGAAAAGAAATAACATTAGGCTTAAGTGGTAGATGATTAGGAAATAGGATTGAAATTTAGTAGGGGGGGCCTTTCCTTTCGCTTGTAAAAGAAAAAGTAAATATGGTATGTTGTAGCCACAAAAAACGGCGACACACTGGAAGAACCAATTATCTATGTCAATAGAAGTCTAGGGCCCATACTTCATATTTGAAATTTAAAGATAAGTTCAGCAAACTGCAGATAATTTTCCAACAGTCAGGGGTACCACAATGATGACAAAATTATAAAAGATACAATCCAATATTTCTAGTACTTGTAATCTAACAAACCCTTTTCAAAGAGCCAAATAATGAGACAAGATTTTTTAATGGTTGTACACTCAAATTGTATTTGGTTCAACCATGGGTTTTCGCTTTTAAAACAAGAAAACATCTATGTAAGTGTGTTCCTCGTCTCTCTTTTCCCAGCATTGCTTCACTGCTAGCGAGCACCCATAACCTCGACGAAGTTATTTTGGTACCATACAAGCATAGCCCTGTTTCCAGTAGGCATCCATATCCCCGACGAGTTTACTTGTAATTCCCACACTATCAATAGTTCTTTCAACTTCCCTTTTTAATCCAGAATATGCTCACCCTTTTAGGTTTTAGATGTATATATGTGTATGCACATATGGTGAAGGAATCAGGGTGATATAAGAGTTTCTTTGATTTGCTAAGTAGATGTTATGCAATTTAGTTTAACCCATAGGTCTCCCAAAAAATCATCATAGTATTTATCATCTCATTAATGTGAAGTGAATGGAGCTCAAAGAAAAGAGTGGATGGACACTTTCCCATACTTATGGGTTATCATGGTATGCTCAACAAGCACATGTGTTCCACAACAAATATTAGTCCATACCTATAGCTGAGAAATTTATATAAATGTTCATGTAGATAGAGTAGTTTATTGACTTGTAAGAAAAATCTTTTGTTTGTGACCAGAATTGACCAACCCCTTCACCAAAATGTAAAGGGAAATCCTCAAGGAAAACTAAGATTCAAATCAACTCAAGGAAATACCAACGGTCAAATCAAAATATGGGAGGAATCTGTATAAACTGAAATCAAAAGTGAATTCATGAAATGAAAACTAAACTAAAAAGAAATTTGAAGCTAGAATGTCAGTCATCAAAATGATGAAAACTTGTGGAAAAAGCTAGGAAGAGAAAACAACAACGAGTAATAAATATGGCAGTAGCATCTGAAGAAATGTTTTCAGTGGAAAGTTAACAGTAAGCCAAGGGAAACAAAAAATAAAGAAAAGCTAGCCAATTAATGTCAAGCCCAATGAAAAGATTCCCATATTTTTTTATCTGAAATGAAAATAAACTAGAGTACGAGAATTGATTATCTAATGGAAAAAAATTGCAACACAATTCTCAAATCCAATTTTCATATATGATTTTATTTTCATTTAGTGTGACAAAGCAATTCTAGGAATCAAACAACATGAATTAATGTAGATGTTCAATCAAAAAAAAAAATCGAAAACCAATTTCATGAAATGCTCCATAAACCCATATGCTCTCAAGATTTCTTGACATAAGCAATTCCTTTGCAATTTTCAAAACGCTGAATTTTTTCAATAACATAAATTACATTTCTCTCCAAAGTGTCATTTTCTCTTTTCCATAAAAGATAATTATTAATACCAAAGATTCATTTTGATAATGTAAAGAAATATCAAAACTATGGAGGTTATCAAAATAGTCATGAAAAGGACTCCAAATATCCACTAGATCATAAACCAATATGTGAGTAAATAAATGGGAATATATTTATGATCAAATGATAAGTTGGTGACAATCCTGATTTATCAATCCAAGAATATTGCAAAGGAATCTGAGCATTCAAGTTTTAGATTGACACTTCCCTATGTTGCTTTCATTCCAAGAGAAATATTCATAGTTGTTGGTTGCAAAATCCATTTTCCAACCTGCATACCAAAAGAGAAAGGTGTGATCAACTCTTAGATAATTGGGAAGAAATCCTACTCTAAATGAGTGACTTATTGAAATGAAATTAAAATTAGAAAAAGAAAAGAAAAGTAGAGAACATAATTAAAAATAATATTTGGAGAAGTATGCTAAGCGAAAATAAACTTAAACTAAGTTGGATGTCATAAAATTTGTGTGAAGGCTAATGCAATTATCAAGTATTCATTTTCTGTTCATTCAGTTAATTGCCACAACCTTCTCCCTGAAAGATAAGCACTAGGTACTTTCCCACATTATTCCTTTCAACAAGAGACTAAGTTCCATTGATTGTTGTGAGATGTGAATCCTTGAACACAATGTCTTGTTTCTGAAATCAGAATTAATCAAATTAAGAAAAGAAGATCATACGACTTCAATCCCATCCATCTTTTGAAGGTACCAATCCACCAAAAAACATTGGTTATAAACATCTGATTGAAAACTTATAACCATGGCTCAAATGAAAACAAATGTTGAAAACTTGAAATTAGATCTTAGAATTTGTCTTGACATATTCCATTAAGATAGTTACAACTCCCAAGCATTTGAATGATTTCAACATTGAGATAAGAAGATAACACTCAACCATGGAAAAAAAATCAAATTACGCAAGAATGTAACCAGAATGGGTGAATTGAAATCTGCAAACCCATAGGGTAAAAAGATATTGTTGAAGAACATATTAGGTCTGAAAATCCATTGAATTGGTAGTGTTAAGATTGATTCATTGGTCAATCATTGGATTGGGGAATAAAAAGATGGGTTGCCAAACAATTTTCTGAAAAAGATATCAACAAAAGATTTAAGTTACCATGCCATTCAGAATGTCAAAACGTGTTTCCAGGAATCATAAAAGAATATCTCTTGCTGTTGTATAAGAGAGTAAGATTGGGTGAAGAAAGCTATAATGTAAAAGTCAGCCTCATACTTAAAATACCCAATGAACAAAGCATAGGGCAATGACAACCAATGCCCAAAAATTAAAACTAAAAGTGAAGAAATAAAATAACTCAAAGGAAATAAAAAATCAACTAAGCTCACTATGCTAAAAAACATATGCAAAAAATTCATGTTGGATTAAAGTAATCAAAGAGAAGAGTGATTGTGAAAGAAATGATTTGGATGGCTCCAAACCCAAGGTGAAATAATCATGTCATAATACTACAAGGATTTGGAGTGGCTTGAATTTGAAATGGGCAGATTTTAGTTTGATCTAGATTTATGCAGGAACACAATGAAATACATAAATACACATAAACAAAGAGATGCAGGGGAAATAAAACTTCATTTCATTAACAACAAATGACTGAAATATGCTTACAGACAGATTGGAAATAAAATAGCTAGGGTGATGGTAGGTTATCTGTGAGAAGAGATGTGGCGGCTACTGGCCTTTGAAATCTGTGCTACAATGAGGCCCGAAAGCCTATATATTATTGAGAAAAAATGGAAAACCCTAAACATCCAAAAACTTAACCTTAGGAGATGAAATGTCAGAATATGGGCCCCGTCAGGGTAAATTGGTACATCAATTTCCTGGGGTCGTAACTTTGGCATACTATCTCCGTTTGACGCACATGCTCTCAAGATTTCTTGACATAAGCAATTCCTTTGCAATTTTCAAAACGTTGAATTTTCCAATAACAAAAGTTACATTTCTCACCAAAATGTCATTTTCTCTTTTCCATAAAAGATAATTATTAATACCAAAGATTCATTATGATAATGCAAAGAAAAACACAACTATGGAGGTTATCAAAATAGTCATGAAAATGACTCAAAATATCAACTATATCATAAACAAACATGTGAGTAAATAAATGGGAATATATTTATTATCAATTGATAAGTTGGTGACAATCTTGATTTATCAATCCAAGAATATTCCAAAGGAATTTAAGAATTCAAGTTTTAAATTAGCACTTCCCTATGTTGCTTTCATTCCAAGAGAAAAATTCAGAGTTGTTGGTTGCACAAGCCATTTTCCTAACCTGCATAACAAAAGAGAAAGGTGTGATCAACTCTTAGACAATTGGGAAGAAATCCTCCTTTAAATGATTGACTTATTGAAATTAAATTAAACTAAAAAATAAAAGTAAAGAACATAATTAAAACTAATTCTTGGAAAAACATGCTAAGCTAAAATAAAATTAAACTAAGTTGGTTGTCATAAAAATCCATATAAAGGCCTGTGCATTCATCAAGAATTCATCTTTTGTTAGTTTAGTTAATTTTCACATCCTTCTCCCTGAGAGATAAGCACTAAGTGCTTTCCCATATTATTCCCTTCAACAAGAGACTAAGTTCCATGATTGTTGTGAGTTGTGAATCCCTAAACACAATGTCATGTTCCTGAAATCATAATTAATCAAATTAAATGGGACTATAAGACTTCATTCCCATCCATTTTCATTCCCATCCATTTGAATACTTATCTATTACAAAAAAATAAGATTACCCAAGAATGTAACCAAGATGAGTGACTTGAAATTAGCAAACCCAAAGGATAAAAAGATATTGTTGAAGAACATATTAGGTATGAAAATACATTGAATTGGTATTGCTAAGATCAAGACTTTGATCAATTATTGGATTGGGGAATAAAAGGATGTGTTCCCAAGCAATTGTTTGAAAAATATATCAACAAAAGATTTAAATTAGCATGTCGTCCAGAATGTCAAAAATGTGTTTCCAGGAAGCTTGAAAGAATATATCTTTCTATTGTATAAGAGAGGAAGCTTGGGTGAAGAAAGTTATAACGTAAAAGGTAGACTCTCACTTAAATATCCATTGAACAAAGCATAGGGAAATGTCAGCCAATGCTAAAAATTGAAACTAAAAGTAATGAAAGAAAATAACTCAAACGAAATAAAATATAAGCTAAACTCACTATGCTAAAAAAGTCTAAACAGAAAAATCATGTTGGTTGAAAGTGATCAAAGAAAAGAGTGGATGTGAAATAAAATATTTGGATAACTCTAAACCCAAGGAAAAATAAATATCTAAGGAGATTAAAAGGATTTGGAGTGGCTTGGATTTTAGATGGGAAGAATTTTAATACTCAGAATTTAAAATTAATGTGTATGGGACAAAAATATCATCACTCATAATAAATTCCATCAAGCAAAAGATTCTGATTAGAATCATATTCATATGATGATTGAATACCTTTGAGTGCTCATTTTCATCCCAAGAGGAACTAAATAGTATCTTCATTTTAAAATATTCCACTTGTAAGATGAAAACATGCTTGGAAAATATTTGACATGATGATCATGCATGAAATCAATGATCTAAAAATTACCCAACACATGGAAAAAAGTTGACAATAAGATGAAATACAATTTTCCCCATATCAAAATTATATTGAAAAATCCAATCAAGGGAAAATTAGTGGTCAAGCCTTCTATTTCTCTCCACCTCTACTGAGAATTCGTTTATTGATCGGCCAACAATGATAAAAAGAGAATGCAAACAAATAACTAATTAAAAACTAGAAAGAAAAATTGAATTATGCAAAGGAAAAATACTAGTCTATTCTACCATATTCCTACTCTACGCTACAATTGCTGAAAAATGAAGTATGTAAAGTGTTAATGTTAATGTAGCCATCCAATTAATCCCAAGCCTGCAAACATATGTTCATGACAAGATATCAGTAACAACACTTGGAATAAAAATAGAGTAAAGATAGGAAAAATTAAAGCATGATCAACTCTATCCATTATATTAAAAATGTGATTGTGATAATTCATGGGGAATTGACTTGAGTAAGATATCTCCAACCATACTTCAATTCTATCATGAAATATTTCATTACTATCATAGAATTGATAGAAGGACTTCAATGGAAAGTAGCATACCAAATGAGAACCATGCATAGAATTCGCGTGAAGTGTGCTCGGTGAGATAATATCCATGCCAATAAAGTTGTTTATCCCTGAAGACAAACCAAAAAAATGAGGGCCTGACATAACCATCGGTGTAGACCAAAGTGCCTCATTATCGTAGCAAGCCTCCCTGGACTCACACTTCAAGTAACCATGTACTTGAGATAGACTAGTGAGATCAAATAATATGCATGGGCTAGGACCAACCATGGTATGAGAGATATATTCAGAACAATGGTCATATCCACTAGTATCAATAATATTAACTATAGGGATATTTGAACAAGAAGATTCACTATTTATCAAAAATGAAGATGAAAAAGAAGAAGACATCTTTTGAGAAACATTTGCTATAGAATCCTCTTCATCCCAATGAAATGGATGATAAGGCATGGTTGTAATAAATTCATGGGAAGATGTCTTATCCTCTCTATCTTTCATATGAACATTACCACCATCAAGTACTTCAAAAGGGGTTAGCCTTATTGATTTTAATTGAATCGAATGGTGGGTGGTTTCCTTTAAAGTCAACCCATTAAAAAGATTGGGATATAAATAGAAATAAGTGGAAGAATTCAGAGAATGAAAAGTTTCTCTAGAATAAGAGGGATTTTCAGAAAGTGACTCCCTGAATGGTAGTTACTCCTCTTTAAGAACATCAATGACTGATTATGAGTAGGTGGGCTCCACACTATAAATGGTTTCACAACCAACACATTCTTCTTTAACATGGGTTTCCTCTTGTAAACAAGAAGTGGGTTGTTGTGTTACAAGAGGTATGTCTTGTATGTTTATTTCTTCTCCTTGAAGGAAATGATCAAAGAGGTTGTTTTGATCCTATGCAATATGAGAATCTGAAATATATTGCATAACATATTCATGGTTAGAAGTGGGGAAAAAATCACAAGAATCCTCAAAACAAGAAGTCTCCATAAATAATCCATCATCAATAGGAAAACATTCTTACTCTATGTCAGTTGTACAAGGAGAATTTGTAACAACATGACAATCCAAATCAAGAGGAACTAATTCCAAATTATCTCGAGGGGGTTGTTTCTTCTACACACGCGCACACACTTCAAAAAAAAATTTCACCGGTTGACTGAGTAGTTGTCCTTAGCTAGGAGGATTGTTACAAATCAACATTTAAAGTTTTCTCCATAGCTCCCTCTATTTCTTGTGATGAAAAAGATGAGATAGGAAAATGAGAACCTGACATAACCATCGGTGTGACCCGAAGTGTCCCATTATCAGTAGGAAAACTCTCCTCTTTGTCAACTACAGAAAAATTTGAACTTGAATTTACACAAGAGGCTTCTTTTTCGTCACAAGGAAAGAAAGGGGGAATGGAGTGGTGAGAGGATACATATGTTTCTTCCAAAAAATAATTTTCTATATGGTCTATATCCCCCATAGTAAAGAAAGATTTGGACATATGGAGTTAAACTAAACCATTAGCATATGTAGTTTTTTCATTTCAATCCAAATCAACATGTAAAGAGACACTAAAACATGATTTAGATTATTTGTCCACTAGCTGGTCTATTTCATTAGCAAGAGAAACTAAACATGAAATCAAATCTTTGTTAAAGGGCCTATCATCCAAAGGAAACCTATAGCAAATATGAGCAAATATTATAATAAAATCTCTAAGAGATTCATCTTTGTTCTTCTTAAGCTCTAATCACACAAATTATCGTAATCATAGTTCTCAAAAATATGCAAAAATTCATGCATAAATTGTCCCCATGTGTGAATAGAGGCAACTGACAAGGTCTTGCACCAGCTCTTGACTCGGCCTGCAAAAGTGAGAGTGAACAACCTGCAAATGATATTTCCATCAGTAATATTGTGAGAACAAAGTTTCCAGAAATGTAAAGCATGTTCAAATGCAAATATTTCACTCTCACCATCAAATCTAAGTTGTGACAAGAAATGTAAAATCTTTCTAGGAGGTTTGGGAGGTATAGTGCTAGAAAAACACCTCCATAAAGGGATATGGGATGAATCCATTAGTAAATTAA
>CBVK0105565360.1:0-10393 GCA_900067695.1 Picea abies
TAGAGGTGTGGCAGAAACCTGGTGAGATCTTTCTCTCACAAGGTAAGTATATAGTTGATGTGCTTCGTAGATTTGCGATGCTAGACTATAAGTCCATGACCACACCTATGATTTCTAACCTGAAGAAGTTACATGATCAAGCTACAAGTTCATATCCAGAAGACCCTACAGTATATCATCAGATTATTGGGTCCTTGATGTATCTAGTACACACGAGACTGGACATTTGTTATGCAATGAATGCCCTCAATCAGTTTATGTGTAATCCAAAACACATTCATATGGTTGTTGCTAAACATATTCTCAGATAAGTCCAGGGGACTATAGCTTATGGGCTCAGATACATTTCTAGTGGAGGTGTAATGCTTCATGGCTATACAGATTCAGATTGGATGGGCAGTAAGTGGAGGTGTAATGCTTCATGGCTATACAGATTCAGATTGGATGGGCAGTACAGTGGACCGGAAGAGCACTTTCGGATATTGTTTCAGTTTGGGTTCAGTTATGATCTCCTGATCCAGCAGGCAGTAGGGCTCCATAGCCCAAAGCACTACAGAGGCAGAATACATTGTTGCAAGTGTTGCTAGTAGAGAAGCAGTATGGCTCAAAAAGCTACTCTCAGATTTGTTCAGTGTTGAGCTGGAACCCACAGTAATTCATTGTAATAACCAGAGTTGTATAAAGCTCTCCGAGAATCCTGTGTTTCATGACAGATCAAAACACATTGAGATGAGATATCACTATGTTCAGGACATGGTGCAGAAGACCATTCTCAGTATTCAGTATGTTCCGACTGCGGAACAAACTGTAGATATTGTGACCAAGCCCTTGTCATTGACAAAGTTTGTATACTTTTGAGAGAAGCTTAGTGTTGCTAAGAGGGAGTGTTAAAATTAATGCAACTGCAAGAGCCATTCTTCAAGAGGATGGAAAAGACCCTAGTTGTGATCTAAGGCCCCCAATACACTCCTGGGGTTCTTGGTCTGGGACCAAGCAGTTAGATCCATGGCAAAAGACCCTAGTTGGGCCCCCAGTGTATTTATGGGGTTCTTGGTCAAGGACCAAGCAATTTGATGGCATAAGTCCCTAGATGTGTTCTAGGGCCCCTAGATGTGTTCCAGGGAATCCTTGTTCAGTGTTTCGATTGATCCTTGGTTGTGTACCTTAGTGGTTAAGACCCTAGTTGTGATCTAGGGCCCCCAGTTGTGTTATGGGGTATCTTGGTCTGGGACCAAGCAGTGTCTTGGTCTGAGTACCAAACCGAGATGATGTGTGACTTTCTTCTCTCCTGGGATGGTCCATGTGCATTGTGACCTAGGAGCAGTTAAGAAGAAAGGCATGATCTTGTCAATGCCCTTCCTCGTATGTTGGGATGATAAAATGCTTATAATCTATATCATCGAACTCATGTGGACAAAAATGACATTAAAGAAAGACTTGACTTTTTGACTTTGTCTTATGGTTTATTGATAAAAACCCTTTGCTTAAGTTATTACCCTCCTAAGTTTATGTTTATGTGTTGGTTCGATTTTTTTTGACTTTGTCTTATGGTTTATTGATAAAAACCCTTTGCTTAAGTTATTACCCTCCTAAGTTTATGTTTATGTGTTGGTTCGATTTTTTATTTTGAATCCTACCTCTTCCTAAAGAAAGTTGACTGCCTTGTTCATGAAACCCTCCTCTTCGATTTAATTATCGTGTTGACTTAGTCTATTGGTCTTACCACTTGACGTTTTAGTTGGTTTGTTACTTTAGGGGTTAACCTAACCCTAAATCTATGTTAAAGTGGACTCTAAAAGGTTAATGTGTTAACCCTATCTTACCTACCTAAAACTATATAAGGAGTGGCTTCTCCCTCACTTGATACACTTACCTTCTCCTAACCGAGTTGAGACAGATTTGCTGTGGCTCATCTGGACAGGGTTACAAGGTTGTTGTGGCTCTTCTGGACAGGTTTATAAGAGTCTTCTCAGCTCCCCTCTTGTGTGTTCTTGGTCTGCTCCAACTGCCGTGGGTTTATCGCTATCAGCCTTGACTGATTATGCCTGCCGCCGACCTGTAGGTGCTCATCCCTGCCAGCCGTAAAGGTTCTTGTATGCTGTTGGTGTTCTGGTGGCACCTTGCTGGTTTGATTGTGCCGCCTAACTGTCTTTATGGTCTAATGATGTCGCCTTGATATTTTTACTGGTGCCGCCCTTGTGTCTTGATATGCTGCCCTACCTTGTCTGTCAGCAGTCTTAGTATTCTTACTTTGTGACCAGATTGTTCGGGCTGTTTTGGACAGCTGGTATTTTTGTTCTTGTTAAAGTAAATTTCTGTGTTCTTGGGCTGAAAGTGTTGAGTCACCCTAAGGCTGATTGTGGGTTCTTTTCCAGCCCTAGGTTGGACAGTGTTATTTTTGTTTTCAGCGCTATTGCTTGACAGTGGCTTGGACTGTAGCCCTTCAACTTGCTAAGTTGGTTTTTGGTTTCCTATTCTAAGAAGTTCTTCTTGGCATTGTCCTTATGATCATGATGAGATATACCCTGAGGGTTTGATCCATGATCTACTAAGCTTTTTCTGAGCATACATTGGAGGAAGGTAACAGCAGCAAATCAGGTACCCTTGTTCTTTGTTACAGTTAAAGTAATACTCAGATCTATGTTATGTTACTTACTCATTTATGCTATTAGATTATGCATCAGAAATTTTAATGTTTTCGCTGATCCTAAGTTACAGTAGCAAATGATTTGAAATTTATAAATTATTTATGTTTCTAGCTAGCCTATTGTTTTGCCCTTAATTTCTAACAGTTAGATTAGATAACGTTACAATAAAATAATAATAATAATAATAAAGTCGGCTCAATTAAAAAAAAATAACTACGTACCTACATATTTAGATAACAACATATAAATTAAAATTTACACATTAAGAAATTAGAAATTTGATCCCTCTCGGTGCTTGATAGATCCAGGTTTAAGATGGATCTACGTTGGTGATAAGAAACCCACTTTTGCAAAGGAAGACACCAAGACAGTAGATCATTATTTGCATACCAACATTTGCAGATGAAGAAAGGGAGGCAGTAGGGAATAATTTCCAAAATGCAAAGACCTGCATACTATAATCAGAGCACCAGCAAGTCACCAGCATCATTGACCCTCAAATTGAAAGAGTTCAAGGGAATATTAAAACAACTTGCAGATATTTGAGAGATCAGTGTGAAGCATGAGATAAATGCATCACTGTTCAGAATGTTAGCAAGCAGCAAGATGAAGTTTTGTTCATTACTTCCCATACCCACACAATTTTTCTGTGTTACAGCAAAGCAAAAGTATGAATGAACCAAACAAATGCAAACCCTAAATGTAGCAGCACTGATTCCACTGAGACAACAATGCAAAGACAAGTAAATCTAACACGATATAACAGATCTTTCCTAAAGATTATCTTCATGAAGGAAAGTCATTCAAATTCAACAGAAATATTTTTGGCACATGAATACAAAACTCAAACCACAAGACTTAATTGATTCTAAAACATCAGTTTCTCCACGAAACAATTTTGACTGTGTTGATTTTTATCACCGTGATTTTCTTTTTTGAAAACAATAAAGACTACTATTTTATAAGCGAAAACGAATTTCTAGCCAGGTACATGAGTTGGCTACTCCAATTGTCAAGGTGAATCCAATACTACTTCATTAAGAAAAGATGGCAAGATGTTTTTCTTAGGTGGATTCCTGCTTCAATGAGACAAGATGGCAAGATCATTGCTTAGGTGGATGTAGATGAATTATGCCTTCAAAATTGAAGGATACAGTGGTCCAATGGAGTATCAAAATAGGTCCCAGAATCTGAGAGGTGTGCAGCTGAAAATAAAAATAGTTCCTTATATAATCTTTGTAACCATCTTTATAAGTTTTTCAATGTTTGATGTAAAGGGATAAAGAATCATTAGCTATAAGTGGTCATTAGTTAATAAATTAGTTAGGTCAATCAGGTAGCACAACTACCTAATTAATGAAATTAAAGGGGATCACCCTCATTGTATTAATAGACTCCATTTGATAATATAGTTCATATTTCACATCTCTTGTGCATTGCATATTCAATTTTAATATTATTGCCGGTAGTTTTGGTGCAATTGATTGTTAGTTGGTTTCACAAACCACAACAAGGGCAACATGAGGCAACGGACAAGAAGAAACGAAACTCCCCCATGGTGGCGGCACAGTTAGGCAAGCAGCAAAGCAGAGGACATGGAGGAGGAGTCACTTGTGAGAAGAATGGATAAAGACATGAAGCCCACAATACAAAGAAGTGAAGCCAGACATAAGCTGTAGGATTAGGCAAAGGATGATATATGCAAATAGAGAACCATTGTTATGCTCATGTGGAAATCGATTCTGACTGGTGTAGTCATATGTAGATATAGAAAAGTCTGCCTTAAAGGGGACAGTTTGAAGTCAATCACACTCCCAAATGTAAAATTGGAAAGCTTTCCGAGGGATAGTAACCTCATATAATTTATTAATGGTACATGTTACTTGTAAGTCTTATAGAAGCATAGGTGACCCATGTCTAGTTCTTTTGTTGTTTTGCATATACAGCTACAAATGCAGCTAACATGGTGAATGTCATATGTGTTGTTAATCAACTCGTATGATGATAAGACCTAAAGCTGCAGGTGTTAACTGGAATTCCATAGTTGTTGGATATTGAGTTCGGAACTTGGGGAAGACATCTTGAGGGAGATCGGATGTGTACATGCAAGACCAAAATGTAACTCAACATGTAGAGAGATACCAGATATGGAGATTAGATTATTGCAGCATGGAGACTAAAAAAATTTGACTAGAAAGCGTTTTGTTTTAAGATCACTTAGTGATATGATACAGATTCAATGTTATAAGAGGGAATGTTACAAACTTACAAGAAATGCAATACACTAAATTTGGTTATTACGTAAAAAGCCGTCACTATTTGTGACAGAGGGGTTAAATGGAACATTTCTTGTATCATAATTCAAGGATAAGTATAGAAAAAGTATGAAAGGATGTATGCCACTAGTGGTAGAAGATGGATTGGTGAGACAGAGATGTCCCTCATAGGCAGATTTTATTCTTTCTACCCGTCGCAGGCAGTACTGGTTCAATAAAAAAATTCTCATTTATCATCCAATATCTGCATCCATTCTTATGTTTGAATATTTGCTCCTATTGTTGTTTTTATCTTGCCTTTGTTTTATTAACACAACACTGAAGTGACTTTTAGAGGTAAGAGAGTTGGGAAAACAGTGGCAGATTCTTCATTCCCCTTCTTGAAGCATATTCTTCATTCCCCTTCTTGAATCGTATCTTATCCTTTCATTCTCTGTATCTTCTTCTTTTACAATGGTTGGAGTTACCTCAACTCCAAGGCCTGCTCCAACTAAAACATGATGGCTTTTCTTCTTTGGTGCAAATCACAAAATTTAGCGAGTTTGAGAGAAGGTCGATCTCTTGAATGAAAATGAAATGAATGTTGCAATGTTAGCAAGGATCCCATCCAATGGTCAAGGCCCAGATTTTGCATATAACTTGGGCATGGAATTTATGGTTGTAACTTTTAAGTAGATTGGGGACCCTTTCAAAATTTGTAGCTAAGCAATTGGAGCTTGATAAAGACAAATGAAGGAGAATGAGGCAAATGGCATGAAAATCAAGCATTCCCTTGTAAAACACCACACATCAAGAGCTAATGACCAAAGTAAGGAGGCAGATTTAGGTGACACCCTATAAAGAATGCAGAGAAGAAGTGGATGTTCTCAAGTGGAACAATGTTTATATGCATGTGGAATTGCATTAATGCAGTTCATTCACCATGTTGGCATATCATGGTTAGGGCCATAAATGAGACACCTCAACAATAAAGGATTCTAGATTATGAAAAGTTTGAAGAACCTTGCTTTTAAAGGAGACAATTTTAGCAGCCACGTGTTTGGCTCTTATTCGATCCTCTCAAAGGAGTCAAGGGGCTTCTATTATTTCTATAAGAGATGCCAAAAATGTAGTCGATTAGTCAACGTTATTACCACTTAATCAAATAATGCCATGATTCTTCAAGAGGAAGATTGTTACAGGGAACTAAAAGACGCCACTTTCATTGCCCAAAATATGATTGAAACCATTGAGAGTGTCAAGCTATTAAATGTAGTCCAACTCATCCCTAAGAAGGCACCCATTTACAAAGTTAAAGGATTGATTGTAGAGAGCATGCACAACCATGTTTCTGTTCTACATGAATACTTCATAGCATGAATCTTATTTTGGGGAAGTTAGAAAAAGAGCTGTCAGGAATAAAAGAGTTCATTGGCAAGACAAAAGAAATTTTGAAGTCTATAACAATTAGACACTTATCTCTAGTACTTACATGACAATTCTTCTAGTTGACACTGTTGAAAGTTGTAGAGATGCTATCTGCCTGAAACATTTTTGTGTTGAGGCAGCTCTTACAACTCAAACTTTTGTTCTGTATGATTGTTGGAGAAGTCCAGGTAGTTTGGACTCTGGAGGCAATATGGTTCCAAAAAGTGTGCATTGCTATGAAAACTTGTTATTCATGAGGATTGTTGGGTTGGACTTGAATTCATACTTGTGCTTACCAAACTAAGTTAACTTTCTCTGAAAACCTGGCATTGACGTACCTTGTTTGGGGAATTGTATTAAGCATGGACATCATGGTAGGGAGCATCACTGACATCATTATTCCAAGGATTGTGTTACACAAGCAGTCGTGAGTCAAGTGAAGCCATTTTTGTTAAAAAGTGGAATACATTCAATATAGACTTGCACATATGGTGCATACTGTAACTACAAAGTGCTATAATGAGGAGTTTATCTGTGAAAGAAACAAATGAGAGGAAGGTCCCACACAAGGACAATGAGATCATAGTGGAAGTCAAGACAACCATTAGTAAAATATTTCCAAATTTTATTAATTTTGCAGTATTTTGTATCAAATTAGCTGAGTTTTCCTTTGAACAAGAGAACTATTTCAACATGACGAGGGTAGATGATAGTAGGGTGTTGCAGCATTTACAATAATGCATGGTGTAAGTACTGAAGAGCTGCAAGCACTTGACATTACTCTTTTTTTAACAAGTGCCAAGCTCTTCAACAATTGAAAAGGAAATGGAGCTTTAATGGATTCATTCATTTTGTCAAACGGACCAACTTGAGCTTGCTAAACAGCAGAAGGTCTCCTACTTGTACATTCTAACTTTGGCCTAATCCCTTATAAGAAAGACAATTATTCATTAAGGTCTACAAAAGAATGGGATGTAAATCTCAAAGATGCCAACTTGATTTATGTTTTTCATGCTCTACATCTAGCAGAAGCTTCCTCTTCTACATGTGCAAAAAGATCATCCTTATTAGCCCGCCAATGGACTGCCATGCCCATGAGTCTGATATGAGATGTTCAATGATAATCTTGACGTTTATTCAACTGCCAAACTTATTATCTTCTCTAAAAGCTACCAACCTACTCTTTTTAAAATCATGATTTATCGCTTCTTGTTATCTTGTGTGTATATGAATGTATTATGCAAATATATTGAATGATTTAAGAAATTGGGAGAGGACCTAACTAGAATCAATTACACTTTTGAAGATGTGTATGTGGATTTTTTCCTTTGAAATGAAGGAATAGCTACACCCAGTCAATAAGAACAAGTTCGCTACCATAAACCTCCACAAATTCAACTATCATTGATCTATATATGTGATAGGTTCACAGTGATACTTGCCTTCCTTTCACCATGCTCAAGAAAGAAATATTCTTGTCTTTGTTATGCAAAGGAAAAAAATAACCTGCGATCGAGCTATAGTTCTTACAGAATTTCTGTGATAATCTTACCTTCACAAGCACACACAAACCTAGGTATACATATCTACAAGAAAATACATATAGAACACACACACACACACACACACTTACCATTTTCCTGTTTCTTAACTCTTGGGGAGGCTCATTTCCAAAATCATCTTGTTTCAAAAACGTTTGTTGATTCCCTTTCTCAGAAGACTTAGCTGTAATAGTTAAGAATTAATATAAGATCACCCAAACACTATGAAACCAATGATTGGTCAGAATATGGACATCAAAATATTTCTTAGGTCAGATGTTTTCCAGCCTGAGGCAACTCATGATGCTTGACAGCTATAAGTAAGTTTCGCGTTCAGAACTTAACAGGTTTATACGGTGAACAGTGTTGATGTGGAGGAAAAAAGAGTGTATTACAGTTCCAAGCAAAAGATCTTTCTCTGTGCATGTGTGTTGCAATGGTTAATCAAACTTAGAGGAACACATTGGTGTTGTTTTATTATTATATGATTGAAAGTTGTATTACTGAGTACACGTAACATGAAAATTAGGTTTTTACTTGTCCATGCAGCCAAAAACATGCACTAATTCGGGATAAAAATGTAAGATTCTCAATCACTGAGGTCCTAGCAGAAACCCACCTAGAAGTAGAATGTGCATATGCTCTTCTACAAAATAGAGCAAATGAATAACATATAAAGCAAGAAATTAAAACACATCTTACTTGTTTATTTCACATTCAAATTGTCCATTGCCAGCAAGCTTTTCCAGATAATGCACAGGTTTTGTAAATAGTTGAAGAAGTGGCAACTAGTTTTGCCTCAATGGTCGCAGCATCAGACACCGGCACATGTGCATTCCAATTTTCACAGATTCTCAATATCCGCTACACTGACCATGGCAACAAATCCCTTCGTTCTCTTTATCAACTCCGATGTTTCTGAACGAACACAAAATCCCACAGTGAAACACTTTGCTGAAGTCAACACTAGTGTAATCAGAATCTGAAGCTTCTGCCACACAATAAGTTGCAGTCTGCCGAAATTGATCAATTGCAGCATAAAAATTTCATCATATCCACAAAATCACCATAAATTATGGTGGCAAGTTTGGAAGGCGTAATAAGTCTGAATCTGCCAAACTAACCAGACCTCTTTGCCGCTAGTTTCAAAAATTTGAGAGCTCAAGATCAGTTCCCCAGAGTTTCCAAGAAAATCTATAGATCAATGAGGGTTCCTGCACAGACCTTCCATCCTCAAGGGTTACTTATGTAACTCTGACACATATTGAGAGCAAATACATACCCATTTCACAGAAAATCGATCAATAAGTTCTGCAAAACCACATGATGGTGGAAACCCCAGAAATAAGAAATAATGTGAATCACAAGACGTTGCGCAATCTGCCGGCCTGAAGAATTAATTGATCAATTCTTCCAAACCCTTTTACAGCGCATATGTTAGTATTTGCAAGGTATTAGAATACCCACCAAAATACTCATTCAAAGATGTATATCCGTGTTTGACCCCATCTCCCTTATCAATAGCGTTGACTTTTCGTTTAATGCTATGAATTTGTGCCTATAGAGGTCAAATTTTCGGAATTAAGGTGTGAAGAGGGTTATGCGAGATCAATCTCGTGGAGAAACTAAACTTCAAAAAAAAACTGCTCTCAACCGACAGTCTTTCACAATTAAATATAGTTGATCAAACCCTCACATTTCTGTGATTCTGAATACAAGTTCGTTGTTTTGGTTTTTTTGGTTTTTTTCTTTTTTTCAAATTAGTTGTCAAATACGACCGGGAGATTTAAATGCGGAAATCAAAAACTTTTAATGCTCAGCCTTCGCATCCCAGTTTCTGTGGAAAAAGAAAATTAAAAACAGAAGAGAATTGGCTCTGAAATGGGTAAAATAAACGTACCGCGTTCGATTCTGCGCCGAATTGGACCGTTATCGGATGCGTTCGAAAGCTCTCGATCTGCCCCGGGAGACTGTGAGCTCAATACGGTGTCCAGGGAGTCGAAAACACGAGTGTCTATGTATAATTTGTCCGCTCGAACGTCCAAGATTGCCATTACTTCGCTGGAAGAGTCGTGGACAGAGGGCAAACACAGGCCATCACTCAAACAATGTGGAAAATTGCCGTCGTAACCTTAACCCTGTTTAATTTGCTTTTCACGTCCGAATAAAAAGTTGATTAAAAAAAAAATGAATGGAGAAGTTAGGGGGTGGGGACGGGATGGAGAGAGGTGAAATAATTTTGATTTTTTCCCAAGGTTTTATCGGGAATACGCAATTTCAAGGACCAAGGACGCTTCTCATGTTTATATTTATTATATTTGAAATATAATTTATTAAGGAAATAGTTCAAATCTATTTGTTTTGTCAAGTGTAAAGAAAAAAATAAATATTGCTAAAATAAAAATAAATTCTCACGAGTTTCATAGTGAAAATGGGTGTTGGTCAATTCTTAAAACGCCATGGGATGAAACACTGTGTCACCTTTGTGACACTAAGAAGGTTGAAGATGAAAAGCACTTTC
>CBVK0105565391.1:0-14556 GCA_900067695.1 Picea abies
ATAACAAAATTATAGATGCCATGGCTTAGAGACAACTTCACTTAGAGTGAAAAATCACATTAACTCCTTCATCCACTCAACCTCAAGTAGGCTGCCCTCTTTGAGCTTCAATTTTTTCTACTGTCCTTCCCTCTTTTTCCTTGCATCTCCCTCCCTTGTCCTCTTCACTTCAACTCTCATTATTTTTAATGGGATTATTTTGGAAGGCCGACCATCACAGTTGTTCATTTCACCTTCCCATTGTGCTAAAAGACCAAATAAAATGAAATAAAACTAAACATGTTTATTTACAACATTTACAAACATTTTCCAAGATCTAATTCCGATAAAAAATGAATGTTGTAGAGAGATGTCAAGTTATGGTTCTCGATAGATTTTCTGACACAAAGTATTTCACATTCCAGGAAGATCTGATTAGCAATTGTCCTTAACGGTTCAATGGACACAGTAAAAAACAAAACAAAACATGTTTGGAAATTTTACATGTATTCACTAGATTTAAGCATAGACCATGAGTGTGGAATTAAGTTATTTTATTGCCATGGTCATGTTTTTAATTTAGTTTTTCGAGGGCCCAGTAAGGCTCTCATGTGATCGGGTGGGTGTTATTAATAAATTCAATGCAAATGCATACCATTGGAGTCCAATATATTGCCATGACTTGGCTATTCCCCACAATTGGTGATCTAAACCAACAAATGGTTGAAAGATCCAGTACTTGCAAGACAATTCAACAATTTATGAATAGGGAGGTTGTAATTCAGTCTTCTCATCAATGTTGGAGTATTTCTCTCTCCTCCAAGTCACCAATTCACTCCCTGAGCCGAGTTTTAATTGTTGGTTGGTGTTTTCTCACTCTCCACATGCCATTCACTCTCTTTGGGCCACCACTTCATTGTTGGCTAAGTGTTTTACTTAACCACAGACCATGTGTACCCTTTGGGCTATGATTTCATTAGTATTTGGGTAATTTGCACCTACATATGCATAATACGGCCTCTCCAGACCGGTAATTGAATGATGGTGAGTTGAATTCCTTCACTCACATGTCGCATGACCCAACCATACACTATACAGTTGCTTTAGTTAATTCATTGTCATTGTTGTTGATTCCTTTTATTGCTAGTCAAATTAATTCATATCTTAGTTGATTCATTCCCTTTCTGGTTGATTCATCTCTTTGTTGGTTGGCTCAACTTTTGGCTGGTGGGGTATCCTCCATAGTTACTTTTTTTGAAATAAAAGTGGTTTCTCTGTTCACTTATGAGTGTTGGGTTATTTATACATATATGCTAGATGGAAAGAGGAGTGTGTTATGTGTGCATGAGAGAGTATAGCTCCAATTATATTAATTATGACCAAATAAAGGATATGCAAAAATTGGTCGAGTCTTACCAGTAGTTATTACTCATTCTCTTGTATCTTGAATGCTTCACTCATCTCATTGTTTGTACCATCAAACTTGGGTGGCCATTGCTTCAATTATATTTTCTTGTTGGATTGACATGAGTAGCCATGGACCATACTTCCTGTTGATGGTAATGAGAGCATTTCTTGCTTGTAAAACAGAGGAGTAATAATACTTTGGATTCTAAGTTGTTGTGTGAAAGCTACAACCATATATTATAATCATTAATCAAGTCTTTCCTTCAATCATTGGCTATCCACATAGATCGGTTCACATCTAATTGTTTCATTGGGTGGCATTGAATCCAAGAGTTTGATGTAAATACTAATATGAAGCCTTCTTGTTGTGTATGCACTATTGGAAGACTTGAAATATGAATATACATATGTATATACCAGGTTGGTATTTGGGCTATTATAGCTGAGAACTAGAACACATCCAGTTTCCATTACCTTTCTTGCAGTCAAGACACCCTAGAGACAACATCCCCATGAAGCAATTGCCTTGGCATTACAAGCCCAACAAGAAAAAACATCCTTTCATACCCCATGAGAAGGAGTAAGAAGAGAAGTTTGCACTCAACATCTCATTTACCATTGTTAGTTAGTGGAGTCGTGCATAGGCTACACTGAGAACAAATAACTCACATAAAATTGGTATTTGGTCACTGTTGGTATTTAAAGTATTTGCAAAGCATTATTTGTTATTGACCTTATTTCCTTATGTTTGCAGTTAGTTGTCATGTGTAGGTTACACTAGTCAACAATGGGCCATTGGTTTGCATATTGTAGGCCTTACAACCATTAGAATATATAACTCTTTGTACGAGATAGAGATAGAGATGAGAAGCTAATTTCCACGCAATATTTGTGTTGGTGAAGTGAGAAGGTTATAAGTCCCTCATTTATAGATCATATGGTATCATATTAGTTGAATCCTTAACCATGACACAATTGTTAGGACATTACAGAACTTAGTATGGGTAAAGAAACATAGAGAGGTTGGAAGACTTGAGGGTCATCGATGCTCAACTTAAAGAAGAGAACCAACACTTGAAGGAGCAGGTCCAAATGTTCAACTAGAATATGGAAACGATGGAGAATAACCTCGAGATCTCTACCAAACTATTGCCATTACTAAAGAGGTGGTTTGATGAATGCCAAGACTCCCTCACTCTGGTCATGGCGAATTGGGACAAGCACATAGTTCAACTTATACACTTGGGAGAGAAGGTCATTTAGTTGGATAATTGACAAGAAGATAGGCTCACTCAAATGATGAATCAACTACAACAAGAGTTGGCAGAGAAGGAGGAGGCCTTGGTAAAGCTCTAAGAATTTGTCCAAGAGAATCAAGAAGAAAGGCCACTTTCCATTGCCACTACCGAGGCTAGCACCGTGATCGAGACCAATATGGTAAGTTCACCTTCCATATACATTTCTTAAGAATAACTTGGTGAATTTGAAAACCATACTAGAGGCATTGGTTCCAAACTCTTGAGGTAGATGGATACAATGGACAAGGGCTAGGAAAGAGAAGACAAGGCATCTTAAGCCCCGTTTTAGCTACACCGTGGGTCAATCATGAAGACCTAGGTTTGGATGGAAGAGGGGAAATAAGTTCTATGACCATGAAGAGCATTTTTGTGAAGGTTAAAGACATTCCAGAGTTGCCCTGCTCATTAGAAGGAAGAGTAGTAGTACATGAAGGTGTAAACCAACTACCACCTTAGCCTTCTTATGGTGGATTGAAAAGGAAGTTATGAGAAGAGCTTGAAGGTTCAACCCGTACCATCACTCCGAAGAAGAAATAAGCCAATCAATTGGGGAAAGAAGGAGAGTAATACTAAGAGGACCGCCTCAAATAAGACATCCTTATTTGTCACTACTTCAATAGGAAAGGCCACAACACTATCAACTGTTAGTATTCAAAGGCTTTCACATTTTGTAAGAAGAAATCCCATCTTGAGGCATCTATGATCTTTCTAGGAGAAGAAATCCATATTCCACAAGCCTTGGGGACTCGGTCCATTAGCACTACCTCCTATGCTTACCGTGGTGCTATAACCAACTCCCGTCTTTATCCCCTAGTGGTACACATTATTTCAAGTAAGGAAGAAGGAAAATAAGTCTTTATAATCCAACAATGAACTTAGAGACACATGAAGATGAGGACTATCTCAAGTATTCCATACAATAGTGTCAAGAAATTTTGCCACCATTGCAATTTGAGTGGTCATTGTGAAGAAAGTTTTGGTGACTTGATCTAAAGCTTCACCCTAGAAACCATACAACTGGGAGAAAAGTGTGGAGAGTGGAGATTAAAGAAGATTAAGAGATGCTTGCATCTCCATTCGAAGGAGCAAAAACTATCCAAGGAGCTATAGCAACAGAGGAGGTTAGTGGCACCAATAAGATGGAAAACAGGTTGATGCTAAGGGAATTGACAACCAAATAGTTGTTTCTGATATTGCATCCGAAGAATCCCTTGTTGGATTTGTATCAAATATTGGTGCATTGTGGTCAATGACCTTGGGGGGAGTTCTTCAGAACTCCATGACATGCTCGTAATCATGTGTATGCACCAAAGAGTTGTTTCCATGCTGGGAAGCAACTGATCCTAGCATATTAATGCAAACCACACTTCCCTTGTGGAGTTACTACATGATACCATAACATGATGGGGTCACACATAACACAAACTAGCATTCAACTTGGCTTCATTTACTGCCAAGATGGAAGGTCTAAGAGAGAGATGGGAATGAGTTGTGATTGTAGAGTTTGGATCTGGAGATTGCTCAGAGGTGAGAGTTAGTGAGTGGACTTCTACCTTGAGGGAACAAGAGAACCAACAACTAGAGCTAGATCTAGAGCCAAGATTAGAGCCACAAGGTAGAGCTAGAGCCAAAGTCAGAGCTATAACTAGGATCCAGAGTCGGAGCCATGTTCCAGAGAAGTAGATAGAAGGGACATCGATCCATATTGGTTTCCTTTAACCTTTTGGAGACCCAAAATCCTCTTAATGTGGAGGTGTGATATGAAATGTATTTGAACCATTGAATGGATGTAAGACTAAATACTTGCAATACAAGTCGAAAATTTATGAAGGTTAGACAAACTATGGAAAACAATGTAAATTTTAGAGTTGAATAAGACAAAGTGAAAATGAGAAAGAAAAATGGATTAATTAAAAGATTAAAAAAAAGGAGAGAAGGCTAAGGAAAATGGAGGGGCATTCCTATTGGCCTTCCCCTTACCCCCCAACTCTCCCTATTTCTTCCATTGTTTTCACTCTTAAAGATATTTTTGCTAGCTAAGAGAAGAGGAGGATAAATAGCCAAGTGATTCATTGTACAAAGATTGCCAAAATGAAAAATTGAGTCCCCATTAGAAGTTGGTTTTTTAGGGGAATATCCATGTGTCATTTATGAGTTTTAATGGGACGAGTGTGTGAATTTGTTGGTTTTTGTGTTGTTTTCTATGTCTAAGAGTTGAAATGGAATTTCTCTATAATGTAATGGATTCTTGTGTGTTGTTAGTACATAGAACTTTGTACCAATTGCCGTAAGAGGTTGTTTTCCATATATATAGTCCCCATAAGCTAGTAAACCAACCCAATAACTATTTAATCACTTTTTTCCATCCATTTCAAAGATGGGAGATCAATGGTTCTCATCTCAAAGCTATTTCCAATGAATAGGGAGTTGCTAATTCAGTCTTCTCATGATTGTTAGAGTATTTCTCTCTCCTACAAGTCACCATTTCACTCCCTGCGTTGAGTCTTGATTATTGGCTAGTGTTTTCTCACTCCCCATAGGCCATTGACTCTCTCTAGGCCACCACCTGATTGTTGGTTGAGTGTTTTACCTTCACTACAAACTATACATACCCTTTGGGCTGCAATTTCACTAGTATTTGGGCTAATTACACCTACCTATGCATATTATGGCCTCTCTAGACTAGGAATTGAATGTTATTGAATTGAATTCCTTCACTCATGCGACGTATGGTCATTTTAGCTAATTCATTCTCCTACTGTTGATTTATTTCATGGCTACTGCACTTAATTCATAACCTAGTTGATTCATTCCCTTGTTGGTTGATTCATCTCATTATTGGTCAACTTGGGCCTTTGTTGGCAAACTTGACCTCTGGTTGGTGGGGTCTCCTCCAAGGATACTCGTTGTTGGGAAATAATACCCTACGGACTAGCAAACTAGGGTCTGATTTGCGGAGCTAGGGTTTTGGACGAACTCTCGACCATGCATGGCCGGGAGTTTCAGTTAATTGATCCATAGCTTTTTGTCCCGTCGACAACTTTCCTATTTTTGTGCTTTGTTAGGTAAACGCGGTCTGTAGTAGGCCTGACAGCGTTCCAACGCGTCCAGTAGTGGGCCTGCCAGCATTCCAACACGTGCAGTAGTGGGTTAGGGCGCATGTCACTTGTTTTAAGAGGATTTTCAAGAGTTTGTTCAACATGGCTTTGGCAAGGAAGGGATATGAGTTGGCCTGATGCCAGGTAAGCATGTGTGGTGCAATTTAGGGTTATAACAATACTTGTTGTGAAATAAAAGTGGCTTCTCTATTCACTTATGAGTGATGGGTTATTTATACACATATGCTCGTTGGAAAGAAGAGTGTGTTGTGTGTGCATGAGAGAGTAGAGCGCCAATTATACTAATGAAAACCAAATAAAGGATATGTAAAAGTTAGTCAAGTCTTGCTAGTAGCTATTACCCATTCTCTTGTATCTTAAATGCTTCACTCATCTCATTATTTACACCATCAAACTTGGGTGTCCATTACTTCAATTTTATATTGTTGTTGGATTACATGTGTAGCCATGGAACATACTTTTTATTGATGGTACTGGGAACATTCCTTGCTTGTGAAATCGAGGAGTAATAATACATTGGATTTTGAGTTATTGTGTGAATGATACATCCATATACTGGAACCATTCATCAAGTCTTGCATTTAATCATTAGTTATCCACATAGACTAGTTCACATATAATTGTTTCATTGGGTGGCATTGAATCCAAGAGGTTGATGTAAATGTTAGAATGGAGCTTTCTTTCTATGTATGCACTATTGTAAGACTTAGAATATGTATATACTGAGTTGGTATTTGGGCTATTATAGTTAAGAACCATAACACATCAAGTTTCGATTACCTTGCTTGCAGTCAAGAGACCCTAGAGACAAACATACCTATGGAGCAATTGCCTTGGCATTACAGGCCCAACAAATAGAACCATCCTTCTATACCTCAGGAGGAGGAGCAAGAAGATAAGTTTTCACTCAAAATCTCATTTACCATTGTTAGTTGGTTATGTTATTTGTAGGATACAATGAGAATAGAAAACTCACGTTGCATTGGTATCCGATCATTGTTGGTATTTAGGGTATTTGTAGATCAATGTTTTTTATTGACCTGATTGTCGTTGTGTTTCTAGCTAGTTGTAGTGTGTAGATTACATTAGTCAACAATGGGCCATAGTTGGCATATTGCAAGCCTTACATCCACAATAAGATAGAGCTCTTTGTAGGAGATTGAGATAGAGATAAGAAGCTAATGTCCACATATTATCCATGTTGGTGAAGCGAGTGGGATATAAGTCACTCTTTTAGGGATCAATTGGAAAGATAAGAAGCACACCTTTTGTACTCAATGGATTAAGCCCCTCTTGTGGGATCTTTGAGTAGTAGGAGGGAATGAATTTACTTAGCCTAGCACCATTGATTTTCAAGCTGCATTGTAAAGCCCTATGTGACTTATAAAGTATAAGGGTAATTTTAAAGCCTCAAGATGACATTATATAAGCACCTAGGTATGACATAAAGCCAAAGGGTTGGACTCTAAATCTTGTTGGCAATTTGTATCAAGTTCAATTTTCCTGAGTTTTCTACCATGTTTGTTCTAATATCGAGTTACCTAGCGAGGGGTGGTTTAGTTAATGTGTTTTCCATATGTGTGGGTAGAGAGATAACTTGTTTAGATTCTTTCTCTGCATTACAAGTTGGGACACAGTGGGTGACATCAACAAACCAATGACATGGTCAAAAGTAATATGGTTTGGTTTTGCATGGTTTGGCCTCATCAAATTTGGAGTGTATTTTCCATAGAAGTTATGAATTTTTTTTCTCAGATTAAATATTTTGAATTAATGAAACAAATGGATTCTCTTTCAATTATTAATGTGTATTGATTTCCATTGTTAGGCATGGATACTATGGATCTAATTAAATCATTATTTATTGCATAATATTGATTATTCATGTCATGATTATTATAATGAGTGTTTAATTTTAAATCTACTTTTGAAGCTTCATTCTCTATTATTATTTTTGGTAAGTTAACTAATTTTATATTCATATTTACATAGAAAGTACTTAATCTCTATGCGGTGGGTTGTCCAGAAGAGAGCCTACCACCTTGATTTAAAAAAAATATAGAAATGCTTTTTGTTTCCCAGTCTGGGAGCAAACCTATTAGTCTATTCAAAAGCCTATCCAAAAGTCTTATGATTTAATTTAAACAAAATCCGAGATTTCTAAAGGTAACTGTAAGTAGATGCCCATATAGGCTATGATTAAAGCATTCTTGAAAAATAAAGGAAGATAAGTGCGCCATAAAATCTATGATTTAGGTGTCATTCATTGGAGTTTAAAGTCACATTAATTGTTGTGTTGGAGTACTTGCTTCCTTGGATTGGCATTGCATTTGCATCCCTTGTTGTAGCTCATTCCTCAGACACAATTTTTGAGTTTCTTAATTATAGCTAATAGCCACGTCGATATTCCTTAGTTGTCTAGATTTGATTTGCTCTTCAATTCCTAAAGTATCATATCCATCTACATCTATATATTGAACTAATGCAACTATAATTTTAAACATTATGCCAAATATTGAACTAATTTCTAGACGTGCACCACCAATCTCATTTCATCGAGTGCATGGATGTTTAAATAAATGAGAGGAGATGGATTTGATGCTTGTCCTTCAAAGACCGACAATGTAATTGTGTCATGTCATCCTCTCTGTGATAGTTTCCAAGTGTATAACTTGAAATCATTTTCATTACTTATTTCAATTTATTTCATTTCCATGGTTTCCACATAAAATATGGTCTCTGTGTCACAACAAGAATGAAAGGGAAGATAAGATGAATTTGAGGTGATAACTAATGCATCCCTTTTCTTCTTCTTACATACTTTACCTCTCTTCTTAACCTCTTGAATTGGCACCGATTTTTTTACGTTCCATGTAGATAGACAAAGCACTAGCTATGAGAGAGGTAATCCTCCCTATCCACAAACGTTCTAGTAGAATGATAATCACTAAATATTCCAAATACTCTTTCAATTTTGTCGGCCTCACTACATCGAACTCTTCTCCAAGAATTTCCCAGCTCATCATCATGTTGAGTAATGGTGATCATAAAATAGGCCACAATATGATAGTAGAAGTACATGTACCTAACATTGTTCAATCCCCTCGATGCATGCGCTCATGTCTCACCCATTTGAAGAAGTTCTCCCTATGAATTAATAAAAGAGAAAACTGTTACAATGGTATGAGAGCCCATGCTCCACTCAATAATTTTGATTTGGAATGTGGAATATCATGTCTAAATTATTTTTAAAATCTAAGTATTAAATATTTACACTAATAATAATAATAATAATAATAATAATAATAATAGGTAGATTAATGAAAGGTCAAATGACACCCCTGTTACATCGTGACTAGTCAATGCATATAAGTACATTGTTATGAGGCTCGTTGTAATCATCATTTTTATCAATCAATTTTTATTCAATATATTCTTATATATATTTGCAAAAATACATCTGTCAAAAAAGTAAAAAATAGGGAATTGTTTACTACATTTGGTATCAAAGCCCCTAATATGGGTTAAAAATGTGTAATTAACTTCATGGAGCATCTAACAGATCAAGTTGTTTCTATTTTATGTTCATACACAATAATAAATTAGCACCTCAATACAACCTCATGTTGCCGCTGTATAGCGCTATATAGCCTGTACTTCTGTCTGCCATACAATTCTGAACTTTAAATTCATACAATTGTGCAGTTAATCTATACACATAACCACCAATTTTGTACAAACCAATTATGTTGCAATTTTTGTACAGGTCGTGTGCTTTTCCATATTCTGTACAACTCTTCACAAAGTCACGATCGTCCATACATGTAAAGGTTGTGTCTTTTTTAATTTTTGACCTTGGAATTTTAAGATATATAAAAAAGTACCCCTATATATATATATATATATATATATATATATATATATATATATAATATATATATATATATATATATATATATATATATATATATTTCCACTTTTCAAAAAAATTATTTCATAACTTTATATATATAATATATAAAGTCAAATAAAAAAAAAAAAGTGGAGTCAATAAAGAAAAATCCAACCCCAAGAAGGCTAGCAATGACAAATTACATGTAGATGTTAATCGATATAGGGATGAAGTCGACAACATAAGACACCATCTCGATAACCTTGAGAAGGGACATAAAGAGTTAGGAGAAGGAAAAAAATAATCAAGGGACAAAATCATTAAATTAATAGAAAAGGAGGACAAAATTGACAGGTTAGTAGAAGATTTCGAGATACGATGGAAAACCCTACTAAGAATGAGAAATGATGACTAGGATGAAACATCTAAGATACTTAATGATCATAGTGAAAGAATTGGCCAACTAATTGAAAGGGTAGACGCATTATCTGCACAACCCTTAGTCCACCAAAGACCACCACTAAGTGTAAATTTATTAAACACTAGTTATCAGAGATATCAAGATAACATGGGTTCTCTAAATAAAATCAAAATTGATATACCTACAAATGATGGACTAGATGGGAGAAACTTTATCATGCAGGTTAATAAAATTGAAGGGTTCTCTATGAACCCACTTGCTACCAAACTAGAAAGAATATCGATGGCATCCTTATACTTAGAAGGTGATGCTTGTGATTAATTCACTTGGCGGTCAAAGAGAACTAGTGGTTTATCTGTTAATTGGTGAATGTTCACATAATATATTCTTAAGAGATTTCACAATGATGAAGAAGATGACACCTTTGCTAGGTTCATTCATTTACAACAAATAGGGACAAGGAATGAATATACCCATGAATGGGAAGTCCTAGCTACAAGATTTATAAATCTTATAAAAATCAAGTACGAAAATTGTATATTTTAGGATTAAAACGCATTATCCGCATTGAGCTAAGACTATCAAGACCTAAGAATTTGGTTGAAGCTAGAAGCATGGAGAAGATAATTGAAAGAAATCTCCATACCTAATTTGAGGTAGATTTTGGACTCCTAAAAAACATAACCCATTATAGCGCATTAGGTGACTACAACACTATTAAATATCACCACTCATAAAGGGAGAAAAAGAATGAAAATGGTTGTTGTAAATTCGGTAAAAAATAGATTATAGGGCATAGATGTGAATACATGTCATTATGCTACTATAGAATAGTGGACAAAAAGCATGTAGAAGTCTCAAACCCAGAGAATGAAATCACTATAACATACAACTCATATTCCAATTGAGACGAAACACTGCCAAAAGTATCACTAACATCAATCTCATGCACACTATCTAATAGGAATGAAGATGATGTGTCTCAAAAGGACCACATATGAGAACTAACTAAAAAATATATTTTGTCTCATCTCTAAAAGGATAATAAGATCTAGCTTCCAAGAAAATACGAAGGAAAACCTATAATTCCACTTGCAACCAAGCCCAATAAATCACAACCCATGACACTAAAACTCAAAGGAATTGTCAAAAATAGAACATAATAATACAGGTAGATTCCAACAATACTCATAAATGTATAGAGATCAATGTCACGAAACAACTAAATTTTTTTGTGTATCCCACTAAGGACCTTATAGTTACAATAGATGATGGAAAAAAGGTTAAGGGAGTAGGACAATGCCACACAATCTTAGTTCAAATACAAGAATTGGAACTACAAACAAGATTTTATGCTCTACCATTGGATGAGAGACTATGTGATGTAGTGAGGAAAATATAATATTAAGAGTCAAATTCATATAGCCCAAAGGGAAAGTGAAGTCAGTCTAATCCCTAGATCCTTATCTTCGGTCACCCCAAATTCCTTCCATTCCCTTAGAAGGCAACTTCTTTCCTTCTCTCGAGATACCTTCTATATTTTTTTCTATTTATCTTGATCAAGGTGGACCAAAGTGAGGGAGGAGGCAGGTGGATCAAATCCTATTCTGATTGAGGAGGTGAGCTTTGAAGTATTAGTTTTCCTCATCCTTACCTATCGAGTTGTTTTTATCCTAAATGCCACTTTCTTGCCAACCTAGAAAATCAATCTCTTTCTTTCAATTGATTTATCCATCCAATTATTATTTCCCTAGCTACCAACTACCTAGTTTATCTAGTTATGGATATGATGCTAGGTGCAGAATGATTGATTTAGTTGGGAAATTATACCACAAACCTTGAAGAACAAATCATGGAGTTTAATTGGCAAGGTCAACATTATTTATATGGTGTTTAAGGTTCCACTCTCAAGAATAATGAATTGAAACTAATGAAAAAAACACAAGAGACACAAATGAACATACAACAACAGAAATAAGAAAAATATGTTACCAACAAGCATCAAGGTTTTATGTTAAACAACTACGTCAAAAAACTTTAGAAGATGATGCAAACAATACAGAGGGACCTTGCCAACACTTGAAGCAGAAACAAAGTCAAACCCTTACAACTAGACAAAGACAAAGATATTGTTGCCAAGGAAACATGCTTAGCTAGAGAGAATCCAATTATTATGCTTTGATCCCTTAAGGTGGTGGAAATGCAATAAACATAATTATAATAAATATAATAAATAATAATAAGTAATAATAATGATAAAAAAATACTAAATAATAATAAGTAGATTAATGAAAGGTCAAAGAACAACTATCACCTTATGACTAGTCAATGCACATAAGTAAACCGTCATAAGGCTCACTGTAATCATCTTTCTTATCATTCTTATCAATCACACACACACACACACATCTATAAATAAAAGTAATAAACAAGGATTGTTTACTTCACCATGTTTACTTTTAAAGTTCAAAGAACAATAATTCAATGCATCCTTTAGAGGACATCATGCATTGAAGTGAAACATACTACACTATGTTTTATTTCATGTAGTGAAGTGAAACCTACATTGTCTCACATGCAAATTTGTTAGAATTATTATACGTCATGCATTGTTGTGAAGTGAGACATAAAATGTCTAGCATTGAAATTTACCAAAATTATTGTATGTCATGCATTGAAGTTTGACACACATTACCTAGCAGTGAAATTGGTCAAATATAATCTATCATACAATGTTATTAGTAATGATATATATGAAACCATATACAAACCAATTGATTATTTAGAAAACTTGTATGTATTAATCTAAGTTTAATGAATATCAAACAAAGTTTATTAATCATTAGAGATCCATTTTTTTTCATTATGACAAGGAAATGCAAGAAGGCAATGGGTGAAATTAAGCACATCCCTCCTGCTGTGAAAATGATTGAATCCATGTTGCATGGATACGTTGGTCCTTCAAACTCCATTTTTTGAAAATGCTTTAATCTAGATCATCGTGGATTGAAATTCTTACTAATCAACCTAGCCCGTTTAATATGATCTACATGCAATAGAAATCTTATTTTATGATAACAACGTCATAATTTTTTATGACAACAATGTCATTATTATGAATTTGAATAGAATGTTCACTTATTGATTCATTCAGTCTGTCTTGTTCATTGTGTGATATAACTACATAAGAGAGTTTTCATGTCTCTCCATGGTAATACACTCTTGAAAAGTTTCTTCTTATGTACAAACTACTTTATTTTTATGGACTAAGCATACAAAATATCTCTACTAACAAAGGAATGTGGATCTATGCTAATTTAATACACTTGACCCTCCATTGGTGACATCACTGTTACAACCACCTCTCTACTACAATCAATTAGCTTGCAAAAATACCACAATACAAAAATAAGAAACCTAGTGTAAACAAATAAAAAATAGAATATGAAAACATTTGGACAAAAAAGAAGAGAAAACATCATGGAGGATGAATCCCAGGGTGCTCAACCTAGTGAAAATAGTGCCAAATTGCTCATCTTGTGGTTGTATGCTTCCTTGGAAAGATGGACAATTTCCAATCTTCCATCAATGATAATGAACCATAATGGGCCATATTCCCTTCCAAATAAGTGTGGCCAATTACATATATATGTGTGAGCAAATTGATGATGTGACACTTCCAATCTTTGAATGGGACAAAACTAGATCAATACGAAACTTGTATATGGATAACTTCATGATTTTTAAAGTTTAAACATGCTTGTCATGAATTATAAACAAAGTAATGCTGAAAATGGGATTATTGGATATGGGAACAATTGTTGGGTATTTGAAAAAATACATCGAACTCACCATTTTTGTGCTTAAAATTTGAAATAGTTTAAATCTCAAATTCCATGGGTCCTCCTCTTTCTATGATCTTTCAGCTTAATGTGTACCATATAAACAAATTCTCACCATGATTCAAGCTCTATCAAAGAAATATTATAGCAATGGAGAATGTATGTAGATAGAAACAAGTGTTGCATGACAATGTAGTCTCTGCCGGGTTGAATTGGGAATAAATGTATAGGGATGGGGAAAAAGTAGCGGATGCAGATGGAAACTGCAACATAGATGTGGCAAGAAACATGAAGCACATGTAGTATCCATGTAGTAAATGATACATGGCCCTTAGAGTCACATTTAGTTTTTGAAACTATATAATCTATTTTGCTATGTTCAATTTTTCTGTCTATTTTGTCTATTTCTGTTCAAATTAAGTAAACACAATTTCTTGACATTCAACATAGTGGAAGATACAAATTTACGAGGACATATATATAAAAGGAGATAAAAAACAGTTTTGAAATTAAATAAACACAATTTCTTGACATTCTGCATAGTGGAAGATAAAAATTTATGAGGACATATATATAAAAGGAGATAAAAAACAATTTT
>CBVK0105565404.1:0-10213 GCA_900067695.1 Picea abies
GCTATCTTTGAAACAAAAGACTTCCCTGGGTTGATAATTTATGTTTCACTGGGTTGTTTAAAATTAATTAAGAAATTATAGTGACCAACAATGGCCTAGATATGCTTCAACTTCCATCTCTTCGGGAGTTCTCCCAACTCTTCTAAACTCACTCCTCTGGGATGTCGGATCTCCTGCCATGTTTCTCCGATTGACGAACGACTGAGATCTACTCAGCTACTTCGGGCTTTAGTATTTTCATAGCTCGACACGTGAAATCCTTAGGAGTGCCTCATCCCTGGAGTTAACCATCTGCTACCACATGCCTCCCGATGTTCGATGATCAGGATCTACTCCGCTCTTCAGAGCCTCGAGAGTTTTACACACTTCTCATCTGAAAAACTCTCAGAGTCACTTTTCTCCGGAGTTTTAGATCTTACACCAGTTGTCTCTCTGGACGATGGACGGTCTCGATCCACTTCGGTACTTCATGACTTCAACTCAACGAGTCTTCTCTCCTTGTGCACTTAAAAATAGGTTAAGAGCTCGTGCACTCACCTGGATCAGACGATTGTCGATCCTTCGCACGTAGATCCAGTGGCTAGGATCCGCCTTTCTCCTACATGTGCTCCTTTGGGTGTCTCGACATGGGATTCAATGGTCCAGATCTCTCTCCTCCAGCTGATATGACGGCTGCTACAACTTATCCACTTGAGCTTTGGCTTTCTCCCAAGATTGGGAAACTTTGTAAGTGTTCAAAGGTTTTGGCCCTTGAACCTTCTCCTGCGAACCCGACTGCTGGGTCTCGACTTGTGCTTTTCCTTCTGAGATTTTTTCAATGGAATTTTGACCTTGCCCTAGTGCACACTTGTGCTCTACATGCAAACTTTAACTTTCACTTTTGAGCTTGAACTTGGAATAAGTTCACCTGCATGCACTCTTGGCACTGCCTACACAAACTTGAACCAGTAAAGGTCTTTGGACTCTGCTCGCCGTGTAGAGTCACTGTGCACACTTGCACTATCCTTCCTGAGCCTTACTGATGGGTATTCTATATGCACTAATTACCTCAATTAAATTGTCAACCTGGGGTAAGTAAACTTAGAGTTGTGGAAATGTATGAGCCAAGGAAAAAAAGATAATGGAAGGATTGTCTAACTAAGGAGATGGTCTACCCTAGGGATCAACACTCTATCAATCTACTTTCTAAAGAGATGATTATTCAAATCTAGTTAATTAGAGAATTCTATATAAAACAACCTTCAATTAACAAGCTTTAAGTAATTATAGAATTATGAACTATTTTCCCTAAGTAATCTCAAACAATGAATTTATGGACTATTTCTAAATAAGCAAATAACACGCAATCTATTTCACAACTAGTTAATCTATTCAATCTCTTTTCAAGTAAGCAACAACAAGTAAGCTATTTCTGAGTTATTTGATCTATCTATCTCTGAACATGTAAGCAAGTAAAAAACTAGTCTATCGAAACTATTTTGACAAGTGAACTCTATTCTTAAAAATAACTCATAACTATTTCTATTTTACGAAGAATAAATTCTACTTAATCAAAAGTAAAAGTGTTATGACTGTATTCAAATTCTAATTGATAAAAACTATTTCTAGCTTGCATTAAAAAGAAGGAAAATATTCAAAGGTGATGATTGTGTATTCAGTGTCGAATAACATCATGATGGCATTTGACTATTAGTGACAGTTCAAGAGGAATTAATTCAATGCTGACTTCAACAGAGAAATGGAAAGTATGGATAAGGCAATCTAAGGAAATTTTTTCCATCATAGAAGCAACACTAAGTATTTCTGAAATCCATGTGATCTCTAAACTTTATACATCGATCATCAACTATTAAAAACACTCTATTTAAAATTACTAACTCAAGCAAATCTATAAACTCATAAACTCATAATTGAAAATCCTAATTCAAATTCGCACTGTGCAAACTTCTAATTCTTGATTAATGCCAACTAGAAATTACAATTTTAAATTCATAACTGAGGTTTCATAATCTAAAATGAATCAATCTATCATTAAAAATCATACTTCCAAATTAACCAAAATGCTATGAAAAATCGTAATTAAAAATTTGTTTCTATCCTATCGCGCTGAAGAAAAATCAATAAACAAAATAGACCTACAAAGAATATTTGAAATGGCAATTAAAACTATCTAAGTTAAAACTATCAAAACTTAAAACAACTAATCTGTCAAAGCTACAAATAAATCAATCTTAAACTAGTGCTCTGTCAAAAGAACCAATCTAAACTACTGCTCCGTTGAAGTTATTAGAACTAAAGTAATTAATCAAGACTTCAATGAAACTATCTAAATTAGTGTCCTGCAAGATCATTTATAACTACGAAGGAAAAATATACAACACTACAATTAACCAGCTCCTACAACCCGCAAACAACACATAACCATGGATACCCTTCTATGATCTACACAGTTCAATCAAGCAATCCACAATTAAGGAAAACAAATTAGATTAACAATTTATAATTAGATATACACACAACAATTAAAATCGAGAGATACATGCAGTAAAGAGACAATTTCGGATTCTAAATAAGCAACAAGATGAACAAAAATATATACTGATATACACAGTCACCCAGATCACTGGTGCCCCCCCTAGCAAGTCGTGGCTACACTCCAATAGGAAACACAGAGGCTAAATCAACGCAATATTGTCATTAAGCATAAAAACAGAGTGTAGAACAAATTCTAAGATAATGTCTGTAACAAAACAATAAAATTATTGTCTTTAGTCATGCCACAAGTAGTGGTATTTATAGATGATTATAGCTTGAGAGGTCGACCACTGGAAGGGTCGAACTCCTCTAAAAATAGTAAACTCATTAAATGAGTTCTAACAACAACATCTTTTAACAATTTTGTGAGCCACTCAACGATCACTACAACTACCTAATCCGAGGTGTGCCGCTATCTGTAGCTGGAGGCCATGAGGGGGAAAAAAACCCAGATCATCGATTCGTCCACCAAAGGCCGCCAATGTACCAACCACCAGCTCCAATGCGCTCCGAGTGCCGGATGGAGTGCTGGATCAACTATTGAACGAAGTGTCGGACAAGGTACCAGATGGAGGATCAGACCGTGATTTCACCCTGTTGCAAGCAAACCACACATTAGATCTTCATAAACATTGAACTGAGCTGAATTGATCACAAAACCATTGCAAAAACACCAATTATACATACCTGGTGTGAATTCATGGTGAATTGATATATAAACCTTTGAGAATCCTTCAAAATGGATAATATGAAGCATAACATATGTAATATCGATGCAAAAAGGAATTGGCCATCGAAACAAAATAATCAAAACATTAACCCACCATTACCCCCACGCCTAAGGATTTACAGGTTCCTTTGCAAACAAAAATGAATCACCCGACATAACTACAGTCGTGAAGGAGGGGGTGGATTGGCTTTCGAAGCTTCTCCCTCTTGTCTTAGGGATCTTGTCTTGGGCCTTTTACGATGTTTCAGTTGCATGTGGAGGCTGCGATTGGTGGTTGTCATTTGATCAACCAATCGCTGGAGAGAATTCACTTTTTCTTGCAATACTGCATTGTCATGATGTAGATGCCTATCCATAGTTTTTTGCTCCTCCAAATATTGAAGCAACTGAGCATTTTCTTGTTGCAATTTCTTAATAAATAGGGTATGATCATATGGTTCAAAAGAAGAGGGTTTGGATCCCTTGATGGATGTAGAAGGTATATCAACTTTGGAAGATGATGTAGGCATCTGGGAGGAAGGAGTAACAAATGTTTTGTGAGAGATAATAGGTTCATATTTAACTTCTTTATCAGGCTCAAACTCTTTTTCAGAAACTTCTCTGAGTCTTTTATGGGGGCTTTCAAGATCAAAGACAATTGGATAGGATCCGAAGTGCTTGGAGGTTTTACATTAGGTTTTCCACTTGCACTTCAGGTACTTCTTCGAAAGGATTTCCCTTTGAACCAATTGGATCCTCTTCTATTTGTGGGGACTGAAGGAAAGTATTACTGAATGACATCTTGTAACTTCTTAGGTTGAGGATCAATAGGTGTTGAAGGAAATGGGGAATTATCAGCATGATTTTTGGTTTTCTTACTCGATGAGGCTACAAGGGAATCAACAATTTTCTTGGCCTTTTTATCAGACAGAGAGATCATTTGAGTTGGAGGGTTTGGAGTCTTTAGAGAATGAGGCTTAGATGGAGTAACGACCCCTAAATCAATTGATCTCTTGCTGGTCTTAACTGTGAGATGGGGGTTTGAGAATTGATAGAGGAATTCATCCCATGTCTTGCCCCGTTTTGTCAACTCAGTTATGAAAATCAATTTGATGACGCCATGGTGGAATAGACTGTTGTCAGGGTTGGCCAATTTTTTACGCACTTGGGAAGATATTTTCTCAAGACTTTTCAAGAAGTAGAAAGGAAAATTCAGTTGCTTATTAAATTGGAAATGAGCTAACAGATGAAAATGGCAGGCTTTGAAAACATAGTACCTACATTCACAAGTGATAAGCCTGGTAATTATGACCAGGTGGTTAATCAATTCATCCTTGATCCATTCTTTGGAGTACCCTTTGGCTCTAGAAACATTTTGGAATTAAGGCCTGAATACTCTAGTGTAGCTTGGATGTGGAAATTGATGGTGTTTGAACCAAAGATCCCCAACTCGTGGTAATTTCGTGGCTAAGGAAATTGACTCCTCATAGACCAAGAAGGCCAAAGACCCTACACGCGCTAGCCTCCCATCGAACCCAAGAGAAAATTGTAGTGAGACACCATCATCGTGGCCTTGCAGACTGGCCAAGAATGTTCCCCACCCTGGGTGAAGGACAATATCTCTACACTCTGCGAATTCGGGGATGGATAAAAGCTCGACATAGGATGAAGGTTCATAGCATTTAGGCATGGTTACAACGTGGAGGATGAGAAAAATAATGGAATCGCGCAGAGGGTGAGCGCGACACAACAAGCAGGGGATGAATGGAATGGAAATTGGTGCAAAGCACCCAATTTTTAATGCAATTAAGGTGGAAACGGTTGAATTTGTGAGCAAATTCATCACACACGATCGCCATGTGTGACTATGATTGCACAACATTTGAATTTTGAATGGTGTAATTTGGAGGCAAATGCAATTATGTGTGAATTAGATCAATGTCCAAGTCTTTGACTTGGACATTTGATCATAAAAATTCATTAAAAAGTTTGAATTTAATTATCAACATGAATTTTAACAACTTACCATTCAATCCATCTTACCTTACCAGTGAAACAGGTGTATCAATTCGAATGATCATGTTTGCATGAAATCGTGGTCATTTATAGTATGCATACCTCATCTGATCGTCCATATGGCACTTCATCCGGTCGTCTAGATGACACCCCATCCGGTCTTTCAAATGGAACTCCATATGGCACTTCATATGGTACTCCTGTGCAAGTAGAAATTATCCCCATTATAATGGAAGTTCACCCATAACATGCAACTTGGGCAATTTCTAATAGTCATGGTGAACATGAGCATGGACATGATAAGTGTGAATAGAATGATCTACTGCTAATAGCCTTGTCATCGTTCTTGTAACATTATAAAACAACTTGTTCCTTTGTTAAATAACTTGTTCCTCTGTTCATAGGCGTGTAACACAAATCTGTAGTGAGCGTTTAACAGTCTGTAATTGACACAAAGAACCAGTTAAGCAATATTTCATTAAAAAAATGTACAACAGGCTTATAACACACAATGATGTCAACAATATAGAATTTAGCATTTTAATAAAAACAACCGCAGATATAATAGCCCAAAATATCATGAAAACAATATAACAATTTTTTTACAGAGATTCTACTTCCTCTTCTCATGGATTATAATATAGATGGGCAATGTTTATCATTTTCCATCTCAGGAAACCCCTCCCCCACTCCTAAGTATTGCGACACCTCACAATCAAAGATATAGGGAACCAATCGATTCTCCCAATAGCCTAATATTTACATCTTTCCAAGTGTAGAGATAAATTTCACACACTAGTCTGATGAGACGGTTAAAGTATGACCCCACCTGTAGGACAAAACATCTTACATATAGTTAAGAAGAGGTAGGCGAGAGAGTCTTAGGATAGACTTAAAGATAGTTCCCAACGATAGATTTATGGAGTTCATTGACCTTTGCTTAATGATGCATACTTCTTTTCAACTTTGTCTACAAGTAATGCCGTACATCAAGACAAGTTTAAATATTTAGGAATTTTATTTATTGTTTGTCAGATCATCACCCTCGCTAGGTAGAATGCCCTGCTTCCAGCAAGCCTGTTGAGTACTCCTACGGGTTTACCTAGTCATACCATAGGCCAATACCTGCTACCAGTAGACCTATTCAATATCCCGGCGTGTTAGCCTCTTACACCCTTTCTATAACAGAGACTGGTCCACCATCTTTTAACATTTTTATATAAAGATTGCTTTTTGCAAGAAGATGGGGAGACAACTTTGAATTTATTTATTTATTTAAGACTGGGATGGTATTTATGTTAGAGGATGACTCTTATTTATGTATTCCTTATACATTGTCCTGATGTAAGGGGTACTTAAGTGGATGTAGCCTATCTAAAGATATGGTATAATCAAGCATTTTTAGTGTGTAGTGGATGGTACCATTGGAAAATAACATAAAGGTATATTTAGGTTCAACTCACTTATTTTTTTTTTAAGTTATAGTGATGTTTCCATGGATAACCACTAATCAGACCTTCTTGCTACTCTTTCATCAAGATACTTTACTCACGTACTCAGGGTTTTTGGGGAAAGTGTACGAGTAACCTCTAGGTTTTATAGACAAGGTGTCACTTCCTTATATCCTCTAGTGGTGGAGGTTAAGAGCAACTGCCATTAAAGATGCCTTGAGAAAAAGGAAGATAGAAATCTTGCAAAAATATGGCTAATTCACAACAAGTAATAATAAAAAGTCATTATTCAATTAATTCTTAAGCAGACAACAAGGTTCAAATATAGAAATATCTTTTTCAAAGGAAAATACTTCCCTTTTTGTCTCCTTGAAATTGTCCACTCGTGGTGAAATAAATAGCTGTAAAAATCTCTAAAATTGTTTATCAACAAAAATACACTTTAAATTATTTACATATGTACAATCATAATTAAGAAAAAAAGTTTCAAGAATAGGGGGAGGGAGAAGAAACTTCCCCATCTACTAAGGCCAATGCCTTGTCAGTTGACATGACCTATAGAAAATATTCTTTGGAAATGAGTTTGTGGTAAAGTTTGAGTCGGTGCCCATTCACTACGAAAGAGACTTGTCCATCGTCAATTGTTTTAATATTAACAACCCCATTATCGTACACGGTAACTACCTCATAAGGACCCAACCATCGAGTGGTAAGTTTTCCATTAAAATTTTTAAATCGAGAGTCAAACAACAAAGCCCAATCACCAGGTTGGAATTGTTTCTTCTTAATAAATTTGTCATGCCAGTTGCTCCTATGGTTTTGAACTAACATTGTTCATTGGATAAAATATTTCCTAATCTCATCCAACTCGTTTAATTGTAGGGCTCGTTGTTTCTGTGCCTCATCTAGGTTTAATCCCAATTGTGCAGTAATACAAAAAGTCCTTACTTGAAATTCTATTGGTATAAGTACTTGTTTTCCATACACTAGTTCATAGGGGGTATGCCCAGTGGTGTTTCTCCAGGTGGTACGATATGCCCACAAAGCCTCTGTAAGTCTATCAACCCAATCCCTATGGTGTAATTGAACAATATTTGTTAAGATAGTTTCCAAAACTTTGTTTGTGGACTCTACTTGACCATTAGGTTGTGGGTGATATGGAGAAGACTTGCAATGCTTGATCCCATATTTCTCCGTTAATTCCTTCATCAACTTAGAAGTGAATTGGGTGCCCTGGTCTGTAACAATTTCATGAGGAACACCAAAGCGGGTAAAGATGTCTTCATAAATGAATTCAACAATAGATTTTTCGGTAGCCCTAAATAAGGATTTTGCTTCTACCCACTTAGTGACATAATATGTACAAACCAAAATATAATTCTTCTTACGAGACATGGGTGAAATTGGTCCTACAAAATCAAGGGCCCATTTCTCGAAAGGTTCTATCATAACTTGGGCACGTAAGGGAATTTATTTAGCTGATGTGGGTCTTCCTATCCTTTGAAAACCATCACAACTCATCACATATTTGGCAACATCCTTAAAAATGTTGGGACAATAGTAACCTAAATGTAACACCTTATATGTTGTACGTTTGTCATAAAAATGGCCACTACATGGTCCATCGTGACAACTTTGTAGGATTTCTGGTATCTCATCCTCTTAGACACATCTACGAATAATCAAGTCTGGTCTAGTACGGAAAAGGTCATGGCCAACCCAAGAGTAGCTAGCACTTTGCGTGATAATTCTACGCTTTTCATGAGGTGACAAATGAGCTGGAAACTTCCTAATAGCCAAATAATTTTCCATGTCTGCAAAGCATGGGGTGTTTACAAAGACGACAAAGAGATGCTCATCTGGAAAACTATCATCAACAATAATACCATCACCCTCATGTTTTATGTGTGAAAGAAAATCAACAACTAAATTCTCCTTTCCAGGTTGGTCAAGGATGGTGATTAAATTCTTGCAATAACATGAGCCACCTAGTCACTCGACCATTGGTAATGGGTTTATTCATGATAAATCTACTAGAAGAGTGAGATGTAGGTACAAATACTTTGTATCCTATGATACAATGGTGAAATTTATTGATGGCATGGACCACTTCCAAGAATTCATTTTCGGTAACTGTATAATTTAACTCGCCAGGGGACAAGTTCTTACTTACAAAATAAATGGCATAGGACTGATGGTCTATTTTCTTCCCTAATGCTCCTCCTATTGCAGTATCATAGGAATTAGTGGATATGTGAAATGGAAGGGCCCAATTGGGTCCCCTAAGAACTGGTGCCACAGATAACTTAAATTTTATAGTTTCAAAGGCAGTTTGACACTGGTTAGTCCAAAGAAAATCAATATCTTTGATCAACAATCCAAACATGGTGGCAACAATATTTATGAAATTATCAATAAATTGTCGGTAGTATACGACATGTCTAAGAAAGATTCTTACCTCTTTTTGAGTCTTGGGGGGTGGAAGTTTGATGATTACCTAAATCTTAGCAGAATCCACCTTAATTCCTTCAGATGAAACATGATGTCCTAAGACTACTCCTTCAGTCAACAACATTTTACATTTTTCATGACTTAAGGATAGGTTCATTTCTTGACATCTGATAAGGAATTTCTTTAGATTATCTAGGGCTTCTTGGTAAGTATTTCCATATATTGTAAAGTCATCCATGTATACTTCCACACAATCATGAATAAGGTCAATAAATATCCCTAGTACTGCTCATTGAAAAGTGTGAGGGGCATTACATAAACCAAATGGTAAGACCCTATAGGCATAGGTGCCCCAAGGACAAGTGAAAGTAGTCTTTGTTATCGCATAGTTTGTAGCTAGGTCAAAAGGCTAGAGGATAGAGGCCAAACTGGCATAACATGAACCTACCCCACCCAATGTCACCTCAATGGGGAGGTTCTTTCTATTTAGGGAGGTTAGCCCAGGGGAGACGTCCCCAGTAACCTGGGGTTTTGAAGAGGCCAAAGTAGAATTTCCTCCTCATAGGTTACCACCAAGGTCAGATAGTCCGGCTAATCAACCAATAAAGAAGTGTATGCCCAAATGAGAACACCTGCCCAGAACAAGACAATAGCAAAACAATATATATGTAGGCTATAATTCAGTGGGTTAGTACTTCATGTAACTATCTGACATCAATATGTAAGCAATGTAAAACAACAGATATTAATGAGATCAACGTTTTATCAATATAGCAATGGAAAAGTATCAAATCATCAATAACTATTGAGATGATGTAGCCAACAATGTATCCAATCAATCTTTTACTCAATAAATGCTTTCAACCATCATGTAATTTCTTATCATCAAAAGTGCTGCGTCAAGATGGAATAACCAAGTATGATGTCAACCTAGTTAGGGTTAGCTAGTTAGTTAGGGTTTCAAATTTAAAAGTTTTGAGAGGTTGTTTGAGCAGTGAGATCGGAAGAGCGGTTCAGCAGGAATGCCGAGACCGATCTCGTATGCCGTCTT
>CBVK0105565412.1:0-15560 GCA_900067695.1 Picea abies
TTCACCATGACACCCTCATGCATCAACAAATTGATATGTTGTACGAGGCTTACTCGAATGCACCAACATCCCAAAGGTGTCCGACTTGCACCAGGCCATTTGTGCTCTAGCCTAGGAATGTCCCTCTCAACGACGACCCCAATGACGCAACCTCTGATGCAAACGTGTAACTAAATGGCTTGGCTATCAGTTCGGCTCTTTGCGTTGCTACAACACAGTTTCAATTTCATGTTCATGTCCTTGTTTTACAGCTTGATTGTTAATTTCCAGTTTAAGATTCATGGTTTCTTTGCACAATGGTGCATAGACTCAAATCCTCCACCTGCTCTGGTTTCTGTTTGGCAGGGCAGATGGTGGATTGGCAATTTTGACAATGACATCACAGTCTTCCATCTGTTCCAGTTTCCACTAATTTGGTGGAATAACTGGCAGACTATTGCCATGTTCTTTTTTGTATTGAAAACGTTTTAATAGGATTTTCCCTCTTTTTATTCACATTTTTTGTATTGAAAACGTTTTAATAGGATTTTCCCTCTTTTTATTCACAAAAAAATATAATATATGTGAATGATCGGATTATAAACTACTCTAATTTAATAACATTTAATAACATTTTGTATTCATGAGATTTTTTTAAGATAAGTTACTAATTTATGTGAATGAAAATTGAAGGACCGTAAAAATATTTAAAAGTCACGATTGATTAAGTTTCTTCTATGCTTCTTTATTATCATTTTCATCAATCGAAAGGACTTTAGAAAGGTCATGAAATAATGACCATGGTTTTGAGGTAGAGTTGGCGTCTACTTCAAACTATGGTTCTCGTATTTCAATTCGACTTCAATGTCTATATTAACAACCCTTGTTTGGGTGAGATTTTTGAATCTCCTCACCATTTGTTTATGGCATAAAATATATTTAGAAGAAATGGAAAGATTGACCCAAGCTATCTTGGAATAAGGGAATTTTCTCCTATTCCAAAATATGTGTACAACTTGACCTAAGTAAAGGTATATTTGATAAGATTTGTATATAGTGTGATGATTATCTATGGACCCATAAATTGAATTATGATAATACAAATTTTGGGTGTAGAGAATTTCTGGAACTAGGTCATCTAAAAGAAGCATTCTCAAAGCTTATGATCTATTAAGGGAAAAATGGAAAAATAACAAACATAATGGTTAGAAATACTCAATGATGAATACCCCAGGGATCACTCCAAAAAAGAACATAATGATATCAAACATTGTAACATTGAGAAAGGTCCTTGTCCCACCTTCTGAGGAATGCGATGTGAATATCATATTCAATAATGACCAAACTCATGTTCACTTCCTTTTTGATTAATAAATGCTTAATTATAAAATCTTAAATTTATCTTTTAACTCTAAATTTTTAAATATTAATAACAAAAAAACATCGTAATCCTAACCCTAACTCCAATCATTGATGTAAAACTTATTTTACTCTATTTTCCTCTTCCCTCTAATTTTTTGAATCAATAATATTAAAGGCCCACATTTCACATATAAGGAGGAACAAATTGATATCAATGGCAATATGATAACATTTGATGCCATGGCCTTGGCTATAACATGTACATCTTATTTATGTTTTGGCACATATATATGAAATGAATATGCAATTATTTAATTATTTATAAGGCACTAGTATATCTCATGTCTCTTGGCATTTTTATTATAAGCCTGTTGAAGATGTTGATGCACTAACTCCTATTTGTTGATGGATTATTGGTCTATATAACACTATTATTTCTTCTGAATTTATGGTCCATATAACACTATTATTTCTCATGCTTCTTTGTAGTATAGTATAAGGTTGAATATGATGGTGTTGGCTCCTATCAAATTGAAGGTTGATTTGTTTTAGCTATGATATTTGATTGTCCTTTGGACTTGTAATCACAAACAATAATCAGAATGAAATCTATGTAAGTGTGAGCAATTTATATTAATTTATGCATTGGTTGTAACTTGCATATGACTATGAATTATGGTGTGATGTAGACATGGCATAGGGTTTTTCTAGGTGGAACAACCTTATGTGTCAACGCTGGGGTATTTATCATTGGTGGTGATAAGTGGTCATTTTCATGGTTTAGTAGTTGATGATTACAACATTATCATTGTGCTTTGTGCCCAATCCACCATGATGCATGGTAATCATGAAATTTGATCCACCTTGGGATATGCTTGGGCCTTTATGGATGGAGATTGGGCCATGTGTCATGACTCAGTGCTTTGATTTTGTCTTGTGCATGCATGGATTGAGGAGTGAATTAGGCCATTGAAGTCGATCCAATGGTGGTCATTTCTGTTGGTTTTTTTTTATGTGGCTTGAACTAACTTTCACTTGGTCATTATGCATTACATGAGTGTTGGGCGCATACCTATTTTGAGGAAATACCCAATTTTGTTAAGGGAAGGTCTAATTTTGGAGAAGAACAACTGGCAGGAAAAGAAACACGTACGATGGAAAGATGCATGCAAAGGAGGAAAACATGCAAGGCGCGCATGCAGGAAAACCTAACCACACTAGGGTTAGGGTTTTGGTAAGAGATTGCAATAACAAAGAAGCTTGTAAATTAGTATAAATAAGTACCTACGAGGTCTAGGTCGGAGGAGGAGGATACTGTTTTGCTCGGTTAGGAGAACGACTGTAATATCTGACACATTTTTGTAACTTTTGTAGTTGTGGGAGAGTCAAGTAGCTAGATATTGAGGGTTAGATCACAGGTTGAGGAGCTTGGTGGGATCTAGTCTGCCCCACAGAGGTTGTGGAACCTGTTTTTGGATTGTATAGTCGGAAATGTAGTGCGTTTGGCGCCATATATTGCAGAAATATAAATAATAGAGCCTAAGAAGCCATATATTTGTGGATGTAGACTAGGGGGGTGAACCATAGTAAAACCTATGTTATATGTTGTGCTTATTGCATATTTACCTTCTATCAGTAGTTAGATGATGAATAGATGAATGAATAGTTCTGCTAGATCTATTATTTGTTAGATCAGTTAGATTGCATGCATAAAATTAACAGATGAATGAATATTAAGAATAATAGATAGAAAACCAAGATCAAGGCCTAAGGAGAGGAAGTACAATCTCAGATCCCCATTCTGTCCTAGGCTGCAAGCACATGATCTTTGCAGCCACCCGTATAACTATCTCAGTTGAGACTGCGCAGTACATTCAGGGTGTTGTTTTGCCTTTTGGTTTACTAGGCGGGCTGATAGTTTTAGAGGGTTTTGTTGGAAACTTGTTTAGATCTAAACCTTGGTCAACCAAAGAGTAGGAAGAGAGAGTGATAACCAAAAAATGGTTTTGTTTCCAGCTGGAATTGCATGGGATTGAGTGAGTGGGATCTGTGAAAGAATCATGAAGAGAGTGAAGGTATAAAAAGGAATATTCATACCGTGGAACCCAACAAAGGTAGAAATCGAAAGATGGTTGAAAAAAAAGGAGCTTGAATTTGCACAGAAAGATAACAGAAACCCTAAGTTAACACTGCGTAAATATCTGGACAAGTACGTGTTTAGCGACCTGCATGAGGTCTTTTTCTGTGATTTCCCACATGTGTTGTAGGAGTGGGTATTGAGGTTGAAAGACAACCACCCAACAAATCAAATTAGACAGCTCAAGTGGAATCCCATGGAGATCACACAGTTACAACAAGTTAACAACAATTTTATGTGTGTAATAGATTTATGGTTAGACAATATTGTTGCAGGGTTTATCACAAAATTTGCAGTAGAAGCTGCAAAGTCTTACAACGCAATAGAGCAAGAGTTGCTAAAAGGACCTAGAGGTAGGTATATCAAATCGATGTATACTTCAATCAAGATTTTATTGTATAACAATGGTGTGATGAGAACCCATAACCCCATGTGCGACTAATACACCAGAAAGAACACCACCATTCAGAAAAACAGATTTTAGTGTAAGAAAGATAGCAGGAAATACGTTTAAATAAGGAGCAACAACTGGAAGAGCCAGTTCAGGAAGTAGTAGTCAAGTATCTACACTGCACGGAGGTATTAGTTCATCACAGTTCAAGATGGTAGGACATGATCCCATCATTAGGTTACTAGAATTTCAGGGAGAGGCATTTGAGGACCTTGACAAACATTTGTTCATCTGTGAGAAGATCTGGGAAGCAAAGAAGATCACAGATGAGGACACAAAACTTGCGCAATTATCTATCACGCTAAGAGACTGCACACTGGATTGGTACATGAGTCTAGCTATAAACAGTCCACCTGGAACAACATAGACTATTGTAGATGTAAACAAGTTGCTAATAAACAAATTTCAGAAGCCTATTTCAAAAGATCAGTACATGAATGAGATGATTGAATTCAGGCAGAAACCAGGCGAGTCTGTTTGGGAGATTGATCAGAGGTTCAAACGGTTGAAGGGTAAGTTGAAATATGTCATGACTGACATGCAACATAGACATCTCTTTGTGAATTCACTTATACCACATTTGAAATACCCTTTGAGGAAACATAAGTTTCAAACTCAGGTAGAGGCTCTGCAGGCAGCCTTATAGCTGGAAGAGAACCACTATCAGATGATAGATCCAACGATAGAGGAAATTAAGGAGGATCTGAAGAACCTCATATTTCGACTGAACTAGAACAAGGGCAAAGAGAAAAGGGAAGTTGTTTGGTGTACCACATGCAAGACAGAAGGACACCACAAGAATGAGTGCCCAACTTTCACGTAGTACATGGAAACATGACTACCAAACCTTTTTCCAATAGGAGGACCATGGTGTGAGATCTGTAAAACACATTGGCATGATCCATATCATTGTCCAATGATGCAAAAGTACTAGACAGTACCAAATAATTCATAATGCAATTTTTGCAAATCAGTGGGTCATGATGATAAATATTGTAGGACAATGGACCTGATGACGGAAAGAACTTCAGATATGTATAGGGTGCAGGAAGAAACGATGACATGGAAAACTGCACCATAGTTCAACTGGGTACCACGTCCATATAATAATGCACAACAACAGTATAACACTGCACAACCTCAGTATAACAACGCACAACCACAGTATAACCTCACGCAATATAATCAGGTACCTTAGTACAATGCACTGCGAGGAGATCGAGGTGGAGGACAAGGTAGAGGAGGATTTGGGAGAAGAAGAGGTCCAGTAGTATGTCATAGTTTCTAATAGCCAAGACATTATGCAAGAGAATGTCCACTTCCACTTGTGACATGCATGTACTGTTGCACAACAGACCATGGTATAGAGGACTGTCCAACACTATTAAGGAAGATTCAAGAAAAGAGAAATCAGAACAATCAGAATGTATAATGGATTTCTAGAGAAGCTAGAGATGATGGGAGGAACATCAACATAGTCACATGTGGAGGATCTAAGACAAGAGTTGATGCAGTAAGACATGATCCAACACAACACCAATGGGTGAAGAAAAATACTGAAACACAGAAGTAGTTTGATGCGTGGACTGAAAAGGAGATATTCAAGGAGGTTAGACAGGATTTTGTCAAGCAAGATGTTGCATCTACATCAGTTGCACAACATACTCAGAACGTACTAATGTACGAGACACCTTTATCAATGGATCACACCACCGAAGCACCACCTTTAGTGCAAGTAAGTACCATAAATAATTTTCTGCAATCATGTGTTAAACTACTAAATGATCCATCATCTGTTAAAGTTTTTCAAAATATGTTAGAAATATGTAACACAAAGGAAGAGGGGAATTTAGAACATAAAACAGTCAATCACCTCCATACAAGAAGGAGGACAAGCAGGGAATTCAGACTGAATGCTAACATTGGAGATTTCAATATGGGTGATATCATACTGGATTTAGGCTCTGAGGTAAATGTGTTACCCAAGAAGACATGGAAATGTATGGGAGAGACCACACCAAGCTATTCACCTGTCCAGTTGAAGCTAGAAAACCAACACAAAGTTCTACCAATTGGAAGGCTTACGGGTGTGACAATAGATCTGGATGGAGTGTGCACTAAGGCGGACTTTGAAGTGATAGAGATAGTATATGGTACAACACCTTACCCAACATTGCTTGGCTTGGATTGGAAATTTGATAACCAAGAAATAATCAACTTGAATACAAGGAAGAGAACATTCAAATGAGGAGAATACAGAGTCATTGCGCCATTATATCCATCAGAGGGAGAAAGGTTTGTAGAGCCCACTTGCTTAGACCTAGAGGAGATAAACTAGCTGTAAAGAACCACTGCACGAGAAGAATATTATGTTAACCCAACCGTAGATGGGGTACTCAATTGGAGGAGCATCACATCATGTGCTTCTGACTCAGATATAGGTTTGGAGAATTAGCAGTAGAGATTACATGAGGTCTCCACAAGAAGGTGCACAAGAATAGACCGCACAGTAAGATGGGTGGGTACCGAGATAAGAGAACCTCCCAGTTTTCATGGCATAAATAACTTAGAATAATTTCTAACAAGATACAAAGATGAAGTGTTAGAGAATTAGAGGCTCTTCTCCCTAGACATTGCACTCAAGGAAACACCTGCAAGATGGTGGGGTGTGCACAAAGAAACAATTAAGGATTGGTACCAATGTAAGAGACTACTGTGCATTAGATTCAATGCAAAGTAGGGGAGAAATAAGATGCAAAGATATGATGGACAGGGGACACCAACAAAAAATTTGGAGAAATGCAGAACATTATGGAGGATGACACCACAAAAGGAATGGCCTCATCACTTCATCCACACATTAGAAGGAATTCCAAAAAACTGGTATGTAGACTAGGAATTGCATAGATAGAGAGGTGGAAGGTCCATGTTTGGAATTAGAAGTATTTGTTGCACCTATCAAGGTAAATACAATCAACATTGGGACAACTGAGAATCCTAAAACAACAAGTATTGGAGAATATTGGGATGAACAAAAATTATAAAGAATAACATAGTTACTGCGCGAGTACAGTGACCTATTCCCAACAACCTTTACGGAGATGAAAGGCATAGAAGGAGAGTTAGGATAGATGAAGATACCACTCAAACCTGAGGCTAGGTCTGTCAGATAGAGACCTTATGGACTAACTCCAATATATAAGAAGAAAGTGAAAGCAAAAGTTGACAGAATGTTGGAAGTTGGTATCATGGAACCAATGAAGGAATCCGAATGGATAAGCCCTATGGTAGTTCAAGAGAAGAAACAAGGGGGGATAAGGATTTGTGTAGATCTGAGGAAACTGAATGATGCTTTCCCACATGACCCTTTCCCTACACCTTTTACAGATGAAGTCATAGAGAATTTGGAAGGCCAGGAAGCATATTCCTTTACATATGGATTCTTAGGTTACCATCAGATCAAGATAGCCCTAGAAGATAGGTACAAGACTAATTTTTCCACTGAATGGGGATCCTACCAGTACATAGTCATGCCTTTTGGGATGAAGAATGCACTAGCCATATTTTCAAGGGTAGTAATAGATGCTTTTAAGGATTTCATACATCAGTTCTTAGAAGTATATCTGGATGATTAGACCATATCTAGTTTCTTAAAAGACCATGTGGAAATGTTAAGGATGATGTTGGAAAGATGCAGACGGTGTCAGATATCATTGAATATCAAGAAATGCATATTTGGGACACCTTTTGGAATATGTTTGGGTCATATAGTATGAAAACAAGGTCTAATAGTGGATCTTACAAAGATTGCAGTAATTGTGATTTTTCCACCACCAAAATCAATGCGTCAGTTGAGAGAAACATTGGGACACACAAGCTACTATAGAAATTTTATAAAAGGATATGCATAGATCACTCTGCCAATGGAAAAATTGTTAAAGAAATATACTAAATTTCAGTGGGATGAGGACTATTGGCAAGGGTTGGACACCTTGAAATAGAAGATGGTCACAACACCTATACTAGCTTTCCCAGATTGGGAAAAGAAATTTCATGTGCATGTAGATTCATTATCCATAGAACTTGGAGCTATTCTGGCGCAGCATAGAGCAGTGGAGTTAGACCATCCCATATCATTTTCTAGAAGAAAACTATCATAATTAGAAAAAAACTATGTTACTATAGAAAGACAAGGCCTAGAAATGGTATATGCACTGCATAATTTCAAGAACTATTTACTTGGCAAACATTTTAAGATGTTCAAAGACCATTCTACCCTCAAGTACCTAGTGAATAAGCCAATGTTGGGGGAAGAAATTGTAGATGGTTATTGTTATTTAAGGAATTTGATTTTGAAGTGATAGTCAAACTAGGGAAGTCGAATGTAGGACCTGATCACCTATCAAGGGTCATGAATGGAGAGGAAACTACAAATTTAGAGGATAATTTCCTTGATTCATTTTTGTTTTCACTACAAATAGATGATGAATATTTTTATGACATCATTGAATACTTGAGTACAAGGACTCTGCCACAAGATTTTAACACTACACAGAAGACAAATCTGGTAGTCAGAGATGCATGCTATCAATTGATTTCTAAACACTTATATAAGATGGAAGCAGAGAACATTTTGAAAATATGCGTACTAGAACACGAAAGGAATAGGATTTTGGGAGAATATCATGAGGGAATAGTTGGAGGACATTATGAAGGGAAAGATACTGCGTAAAAGGTGTTGTGTGCAGACCTATGGTGGCCAAAAATTCATAAATATGGAAAGGAATATTGCCAGAGATTTGATGTTTGTAAGAGGGTTGGTAAACCTAACAGAAGGGATGATATGCCCCTAAGACAACAAGTAACCTTGCAAGTATTCGACAAATGGGAAATAGACTTTGTGAGACCAATTAACCCACTAGAAAAGAGGTCAAGACTTAGGTATAACATCACTATGAAAAAATACTTAAAAATATGGGAAGAAGAAACACCAGTCAAAGATTGCAATGCAGACACAACAACACACTTCTTGTTTGATCAAGTGATCACTAGATTTGGTTGTCGAAGGATTTTGAGGAGTGATCAAGTCACTCACTTTATTAATAGTACTATCAAGGCTATGATTGAGGAGTTTGAAGTCTATCATCATAAGAGTACACCATACCACCCTCAAGAAAATGGAACAATATAAGGCTTCAATAAGATCCTACATAATTCCCTAACTAATATTTGCAATGTCAATAGAGATTGTTATCACTGAAATTTCGTCCGCGACATTGCACGAAAATGGTTACAGATATACATAAATGCCAACAACAATTAGTTCACCTGCGACATTAAAATACATTTCAAAAGGAAAAAACTATATAATTGGGAAAAAAAATGACATGCACAAATTCACTAAAAGAAGCATGCGCTTAGTGTGTGGGCCAACAAAGTCATCAGATCACACAATGCGCCAAATGCACGATTGTGTATGAGAAAAGTCATGCACTCTGGTGAACAATGCATTTATGGTTCTTGTCACACCCCCAACCACTTATGGACCATATCTCAACTAAATTTGACCTCCATATCTGAGAGAAATCCAAATGGGGGGCTCATCAAGGACCAAAGGGTTCCCTAAAAGGCCCCTTGTTCACACCAAGAACCAATTATATTTTTCCTTGAAGAAATTATATAAATGAAATCCATGGGTGCACTAAGAAAACAAGATATTAATATTGTTATGTTGCCTCGATTATCCCTTGAGAATCCTCTTTTCTCCTTGGAGTATTCAAGAATCATTGCAATAGGCCATTCCACTCACCTCTTGAGGGAATAGGCATTGATTTTATTCATCATTTGCCATTTTTCTTCCATTGTAAGATGATATATCCATTAGGGAACTCAAGGGCCCTCCCAAGGAGGAAGAGGGGACCCATAATTTCTCATTTTTCTCTATGGTATTTTTCCAACCAATATAGTTATCCATTGGTGGCATTATCTTCGTCATTAGTTGATTGTTTATGGTTCTATGTTTCTTGTGCATTCTATTTTTTATTTTCATAGTTGTTTTAGTTTGTTTATTTTTTTATTGCATCTGTTTGGCTTGTTTAACCCACTCATGAACTTATGTCTTGTCTAGCAGGCCCAACTAGGTGTGCAAGTGTCATTTTTTTTCTCACCCAAGTGATGAAACAGACACAAAATATTGGCGACCATATTAGAGAAAAAGGTATCAAATTCCACCATATTTGGGATTATAGGGCACTTCTTTTTAATCAATTTGTCTTTCACGTACCGAAATCGACCCAGCCTTACCTGTCAAAAGTAAAATTTTGAGTTGGAGGAGGAGAATTTCACCCAAACAAATTTCCCCCGACGCATATCAGAAAGTTCAGAGATATTCTAGCCCACATACACTCACTTTGTGCACTATGCACCCCATAGGCTTCCTTTCTCTATGCACTATGCACCCACTATGCACTTGTCATAATTGTAACCCACCCACATATCCAGATTTTCAAAATTGTAAGGGTTTTGTGATGATTTGAGGGCCCCTAGCCTTCAGATTCTTGTTTTCATGTAGTTTGTAATTCCCATGAACTCCACTTATAATCCTTTCCCTAATTAAAGGTTATCTAAACATAGGCACTTAGGGGGTAAAAAGAACCAAATATTCTCATCGTTTGCGTTGGTTGCCACATGGATGGCTTGTTTGGTTTGTAAAATTTAAGTTGAGATTATTGCTATCACATATAAATACACTTACATTGGGACCAAAAATTAGCTTTCATCATTGAGTATGATCTCCTCTCACACCATAGAATGATCTTGAGAATTAGAAAGGTGGTTAAAGGGACATTTTATCTCCCATAACAAAAATATTTAGGAGAGGACAAATCCCCCTAGGGCTCCTCTTAGTTTATTTTGAAATCATCTTAAAGTTGTAAGGGCCCATACATGCCCACATGTTGCAAACTTGGGATAGTTTCTTGAAATATCTTTCTTAGTTTACATCACTAGGTAAGTCTAAAGATCAAAGTAACGGGCCCATACATGCCCACATGCTTACAATCAAGGATAATGTTTCAAGATTTTTTAGTGTAAACAACATTAGGGAGTTTAAAGGATTGGTAAGGACCCATATGGCCACAAGATAGTTCTTTAGGGATTTTAAAATTCAACAAGGCTGTACCAATGACACTTAGTAATATAGGTAACAAAGATTTGTAAGGACCACGCTTCTTTGCTTTGTGAATTCTGCACACTCTGCACCCACTGCGCCTCTGTCAGAATTGTAACCTGCACACATATCCAGATTTTCGAAATGGTAAGGGTTTTTGTGATGATTTGAGGGCTCCTAGCCTTCAAATATTTTCTTTCATGCAGTTTGTAATGCCCATGCAATCCACTTAGACTCCTTTCCCATATGAAATATTAGCTAAACATAGGAACTTATTGGGTAAAAAGAACCAAATATTCTCCTCTTTTTCTTTGGTTGCCACATGGATGGCTTGTTTGGTTTGTAAAACTTAAGTTGAGATTATTTCTATCACATATAAAAACACTTACATTAGGACCAGAAATTACCTTTGATAATTGATTATGCTCTTCTCTCACACCATAGAGCGATCTTGAGAATCAAAAAGGTGGTTAAAGGGACATTTCATCTCCCTTAAAATATTTAGGAGAGGACAAAGCCCCCCTAGGGCTCCTCTTAGTTTCTTTTGAAATCATCTTAAACTTGTAAAGGCTCATACATGCCCACATGTTGCAAACATAGGATAGTTTCTTGAAATCGATTTCTTAGTTTACAATCACTAGGGAAGTTTAAAGATCAAAGTAATGGGCCCATACATGCCCACATGTTTGTAAATATAGGATATTTTTTTAAAGAATTCTTAGTGTAAGCCACATTTAGGGAGTTTAAAGGATTGGTAAGGACCCATATGTCCACATGCTATTTCTTTAGGGATTTTAATCGGTCTGCCTTGCCAGCCCGCTCAGAGATGTGTATAAGAGACAGTTCTTAGTGTAAGCCACATTTAGGGAGTTTAAAGGATTGGTAAGGACCCATATGTCCACATGCTATTTCTTTAGGGATTTTAAAATTATGCAAGGTTGTACCAATGACACTTAGTAATATAGGTAACAAAGATTTGTAAGGACCATAAGAAGTCCACATGTTGCAAGTTCACACCTAACTTATTAAAATTTGACACACTTTTTTACTTGCTCACACACAAAGTCACTCCTCACTCACATAATTTTCATCTTGAATTGTGGAGGTTGAAGTAGGATTTCTCCAAAGGAATTCAAAACGTCCCACTCTTTCTTGAGAAATTATCCACACCCACTTAATTCAAACAAGATTGGTTCACACCCCCAATCTCTCAGCGCACCACATCTAAAGTTTTTCTAAAAACTCACTAAGTTTTCCTCCACAAGAGGTGCCAGAAGAAATTCTTATTCTAGGTAGGATCTCAGGGGTAGGAATCCAAATAACCCCCCATTATCTGGTTCTCCCATTTTCAAACATTAGAAGTTGACAAATAGGGAAATTTTAAATCCTCCAAGTCAAGTGTTCCTACACCATAGGGCAGGGGCATACTCATGAAGGGTTGAAGGCTGAGGTTTTTTTGTTCTGTGCATCCCCCCTTGAGTCACCCAACTCTTGGAAGGGATCCATCCTGTGACCCATTTTTTAGGATGGAAATCTAAATGTTGCACTTTGGCCAAGGTACCTAGTGACCAAATTTAGGACATCTACCTAGGTGGAAATTGTGGGCTGCAATTGCACCTTGATACATCTACCTAGGTGGAAATTGTGGGCTGCAATTGCACCTTGATTAGATTTTTTTTGGCTATTGGGAAATATCTCCATCTCTTTCAAGATATGCACCCTCTACCCCTCATTATAACTGATTATTTCATCCTTCACTAGTTCCTCTTCCGATGGCTTCAGACCCCATTGTTGAATGCTCTTGGAAGTTGCAGTTTTATTTGAGAGGAAGGACGATGCACATTTTAGGACACAAGCATTTGTTTTGTTTATTCCCCCACGTGGACAAAATCCACCTACCCACATATTTTCTTATTTATAGTTGATTTATGTATGATGCTCATTTGATTACATGCAATTGTGAGTTATATTATCTTGTGAAGGTCCAAATTATAAAAATCCCTTGTTCATTTATTGCTCTCATCACCATTTGCATACCTTCACTTTGCTAGTCAGAAATCATATGGGACCCACATAATCCCTATCATTCCAGATGCTTTCAAAACCTCCCTCTTATTCTAGGAGGAGTCTCTAGTCTTTCCAAATCACTTGCTTAAGCATGTCACACCCCCGTGAGTGATACTATTTTGGGACCATCTTTGATTGGTTCCACTTTTCTTTGGTCCAATTCCCAAGGACATCCATCCATTAGATCTCCTTCAGAAGGAGGCGGGGGGAAAACTTATTCTCAAGGGAGAAGGACAACCCCACCAAATCCCTCTCAAGGGTTAGGTCCACTACCTACTCACACAATGGCTAGAACTAATCCTCCACCAAATACCCCGATGCCATACTTGGAATCTCTCGACATTTTTGATTTGACTAAACTCATGAATGATCCCATTTTACATGACCCAACATGGCCCAATATGCCTACCAAACTACCTTCAGATATTCCAAAATTTGAAGGAAAACCCAGGAAGATCTCATCAACCATGTTATGACCTTCCACATATGGTGCTCTTCAAACAACATCATGGATGACTCCATCCACTTAATTCTATTTCAAACAACACTCATGGGTCCATCAGCCAAATGGTATGTGGATGAAAAATCAGGGTCCCATGTGACTTTTGAATCCTTGGCCAAAGCATTTTTGGCCTTTTTTTCAACTACCAATTCATCATGACACTGGTTTAGAACTAATATCCAAGTGAAAACAAAACTCAAATATGAATAATTGCAACCACATCCATGAATGGCGTCGACAATGTAGTTTATGTTAAGCATAAACCACCAAAGAAGAACACTTTGATTGGTTTCTAAAATCACTCGTATCCATACTTGCCAAAGATGTAACATCCACTTTTCCTTAGTCTGAAGAGGAATCCATCAGCAAGGCCCAACAATTCAACCTTATCTATGCTCAGTTAGGTTACTTATACACAATGTTACTTTATGAACCCAGACCTGTACCATTTGACCATGAAAAAATTGGAATGTCTCACGTTGTGGATGGGTTGATTTGCACCACAACACACCACAACCCTTACATACAACCACCACCTATGTATGGTGCACCTCAATATACACAACCATATGGAGGGCCATCTTACTACCCTCTTCCCCCTTACCAACAACCATATCCTTTTGCTACCCCCCCACCCATGAGTGGACCCTCACCGACACCCATGATGTGTCTAACCTCTCAACCAAGTTTAGGTTCCCCTTCTACCTCAACATATAACCTAAGATCTAGTGAAAGTGCTTCACCTTCCTATGCACCCTATGGATCATTTCCATAAAATAATCTATACTTTCCATTTCCTGGTCCTCCACAATTATTTGGTCCTCCACATGGACAACCACATGTCAGCGCTAACTTTGTTCAACCCTCTCCCATTCAACAACTTCATACTTTTGAACAATTGAATATAAAAATTACATCCCATCAGTTGAATAATGCCAAGAAGAAAGGGAAAAATTGAAGCAATAATAACCCGAGACCAGGTAGAAACAACCCCCAACAAAACCAACTCGCCAGGGGCAAGCATAATCAAGGTAACCAGAACCCCCAAGGGAAAAATAATAACAAAATCCAAGAGAATAAAAACAACAAAAACCTCACGATGAACTTCCCTTGCCCTCTTTACGATGAGTATGTACATTATACTCACCTTTTCCCCCAAATTGCCGACTTCAAACAAATGAAAGAATCCATGAATGTGAGATGTCCTCCAGCACTTCCCACCCCTCAGCAAGCCCCACACTAGTACTTTCAATATCCACCCTCAACCATATTGAAAAACCCTATTCTACTCCAAGGTTTCATGAATAACCAATAGGAGGTGTTGGAGCCGCCCTTGTTTTTCTAGCCCGTCACAATTTTCATTTTTAATGCTTGAAATCTAAAGATGGTTTTCATAATTTCCCTCTGAGATATCGAGATCTCTGAAGCTTTATCACACGAGCAGTGATGATTATTATACTCTCGAAACAGGTCCTACCTTTCGTAAAAATGTTTCCTCTTTTGTTCTACTTCAAGATCTCGTAGGTCGGATACTATAAGTCATGTAGTTCACACGTCTCGAGCCACGGAACAACAAAATCGTTTTAATGTTTCACTCAAGACAGTAACGAGGGTAAAGTTTTCCCTAACCCATGATTAAACGTCGTCAGGGTTTCGCGCCTCGGCATTCGCCAAACCCAAAAATTTATTGTCATGGCCCCGATAGCCGAGAACACGAGGTCCTTATTTGAGTAACCCATGTCAAGGTTAAAGGTAAAAGCTAAACTGTGGTAAAAGATTCTCTCGGCATTTCGCCACTCGGCGTTGTCCTTTTCGAGCATTACACCGTCTAAACCCCAACTCATGAAATCACGATGCAGATTATAACGTAATTAATTAATCACTTAATCCAAGA
>CBVK0105565456.1:0-10720 GCA_900067695.1 Picea abies
CCATGGGGGGCACCAGTCCTCTTTGTGAAAAAGAAATATGACACTCTAAGTCTTTGTGTCGATTATGGACAATTGAATAAAATGACTATTAAGAACAAGTACCCCTTACCTAGGATAAATGACGTGTTCGATCAAGTAGGAGGGGCCAATATCTTTTTCAAATTGGACTTACGATCTAGTTATCATCAAGTTAAAATAAAGGATGAAGATATAAAAAAAATAGCTTTTTGAAAAAGATATGGACACTACAAATTCGTAGTCATACCTTTCGGACTCACTAATGCACCAGTCACCTTTATGTGCCTGATGAACAATATTTTTAGTCAGTACTTGGATAAGTTCGCACTAGTATTTATTGACGTTATTCTGGTCTATTCTAAAATAGAGGAAGAACATGAATAACACTTAAGAATAGTTATGCAAACATTGAGGAAACACAAACTGTATGCCAAATTTGATAAGTGTGATTTTTATCAAAAGAAAATACAATATCTAGGACATGCAATTTCAGCAGAAGGCATTGTCGTAGACCCTGAGAAAATAAGAGCCATCATGGAATGGTTGATACCTAAGGGTGTAGTGGATATCTAGTCATTCATGGGAATCACTGGATATTATAGTAGATTTATAGAAGGGTTTTCCAAGATAGCCTACCCGATCACGTTATTACAAAAGAAAGGGACCAAGTTTAACTAGTCATAGAAGTGTCAAGACAACTTCAAAAAGCTGAAAGAATTATTGACAACTGCACCTGTATTGAAGGTAGCAGATCCAGATAAAGGATTTACCGTATGTGTTGATGCAAGTAAATAAGGACTAGGTGGTGTCCTAACACAAGAAGGACACGTGATTTGTTATGAGTCCCGGAAATTAAAATAACATGAGAGAAATTATGTCACTCATGACTTAGAATTGGCAGTGGTAATACATGCCTTAAAAATGTGGTGACACTGCATAATGGGTAGAAAATTTCTACTATTGACGGATTATAGCAGGGTGAAATATCTGTTTAGCCAACCAGATATTAATGCAAGGGAAGCAAGAAGGATATCCTTCTTGAGGAGGTAGCAGACGCTTTAAGCAGAAGAGTCCATGGGTTATTTGAAATAAATATCAGCAGGGTGGAAAGTGATCTGGAACAAAGAATAAGGATGATAGGTATTAACGACGAAATTTACACTAATATAATGGCAGAATTATAAAACATCACCGCAAACTCAGAGAAACCAAATCTGAGTATTGACAAGAAGGGACTATTACGATTTAAAGACAGACTTTACATACCAAATTCAATAGATTTAAAGTTAATAGTCTTGGACTAAGTTCATAAGAAACTGTATTCTAGCCATCCAAGATACCAAACAATTATAACAACACTTATAAAAATTTTACTAGCCTAATATGAAGGACGAAACAACAAAATACTTGGTTGGGTGCCAAGATTGTCAATAGGTTAAGGTCAAACACTAGCATCCAACTGACCTATTAAATCCATTACTAGTGCCAGAATGGAAATGGGAGACCATATCACTAGACTTTATAACAGGTTTCCCTAAAACTCATAAACAAAATGATTCTATTATGGTTGTAATCGATAAAATCAGTAAATCTGCACACTTTATTCCTGTGAAATCTACTAACATCGCTAAAATATTTATGAAAGAAATTTTTTTACTGCATGTTATTCCTAAAATGGTGATCTTAGATAAAGACGTAAAATTTACGTCCACTTTTTGGAAAGAATTGTTTGCAGGGATAAACACCAATTTGAATTTCAGCATGAGTTACCATCCACAAATGGATGGATAGAATGAACAAACGAATCAGATCATAGAAGATATGCTTCACATGTACATAAGAACAAAACCGAGTAAGTGGGAAGACTATTTGTACTTAGTATAATTCACATATAACAATGGGTCCCAAAATTCAACTGAATTGAGCCCCTTCGAGATACTGTATGGAAGAAAGTGTATGACTCCAATTCGCTGGGACAACCTAGTTTCCAGACTTATCGTTAGACAAAATATGCTCCAATAAATGGAGAATATGGTAAGAAAGGTACAAAGAAACTTAAAGGAAGTACATGACAAGCAAAAGAGCTATGCAGACCAGAAAAGGAGACACTTGGAATTTCAAATGGGAGACCATGTTTGTTTGAAATTCAAAGCTAGAAAAAGTTCATTGAAGTTAGGAAACTGTGCCAATATGGAACCCAGGTTTTGTGAGCCCTTTGAGATACTAGCTCAAATTGGACCCATAGCATACCAACTTGCACATCTAGCTAGTTTAAGAACTCATAATGTGTTTCATTTTTCCTTGTTGAAAAAGTATGTCCATGACCCTATTCATATGATTGATTGGAAATTGGTGCATGTGGAACCAGAAGTCGAGTTCCAGGCAGAACCCCTACGCATTCTAGATCAGAGATAAATAACACTTTGGAGTAGAACCATTGCTCAGGTAAAAGTGCAATGGAAGCTCTTTATTCCTGAGGAGGGCACTTGGGAGTTGGAGAGATATTTGTAGAAATATCATCCAATCATGTTCCAAGAAAGGAAAAAACACTGAGGATAGTGTTTTTTTGAAGGGGGAATGGATGTGACATCCCAAAAAATAAAGTATTTTCGAAATTTAAAAAACTATTGGAAAACTATTCCGTTTTTAGTAAATTCAAATTTGGAAATTGTTTTCCATTTATGGAAATTCTGAATTTCAAATTTGATAAATTGTAATTAATTATTATGACTATTGGGTAGAGACTTGATTTGACCTGACTAACTATTTTACTATGACACTTGTATGTAAACATAATATTATTTTATTTATTGCACAAAGAAAAATGGGACAACCATGTTAAATTTAGCTGACCATGACTCCATGACTGGGGAACATGTTGGACCTACCTCTGGGCTGATTGTTACAAGTGGAAAATCAAGGATTTGGCCATTAGAAGCCCCTAAAAATCAGCGATTTAAAAACCTGCCAAAATTCGAAATGGAGGGAAAAATACCTAGGTAGAAAATATTTGATTGATAAATAGCATATGTGAGGAGGTAGGTGATCCAGATGGATATCGGTGGCCACCCACCTTTCCAACTGGCTTAAAACAGTTATATGACATTTTGGCAATTTACTATTTTTAGCAGGTTTTCACTTCTGGGGCCATAATTTGATAAGTGTGACTTTTATCAAAAGAAAATACAATATCTAGGACATATAATTTCAGCAGAAGGCATTGTCGTAGACCCTAAGAAAATAAGAGCCATCATGGAATGGTCGTTACTTAAGGATGTAGTGGATATCTGGTCATTCATGGGAATCACCGGATATTATCATAGATTTATAGAAGGGTTTTCCAAGATAGCCTACCCGATCACTTCATTACAAAAGAAAGGGACCAAGTTTAACTAGTCACAGAAGTGTCAAGACAGTTTCAACAAGCTAAAAAAATTACTGACAACTGCACTCGTATTGAAGGTAGCATATCCAGATAAAGGTTTTACCGTATGTGTTGATGCAAGTAAAGAAGGAATAGGTGGTCTCCTAATGCAGGAAGGACACGTGAATTGTTATGAGTCCTGAAAATTAAAAGAACATGAGAGAAATTGTGTCACTCATGTCTTAGAATTGGCAGCAGTAATACACGCCTTAAAAATGTGACGACACTACAGAATGGGCAGAAAATTTCTACTATTGATGGATAATAGCAGGGTGAAATATCTGTTTAGCCAACTAGATCTTAATGCAAGGCAAGCAAGATGGCTATCCTTCTTGAGTGAATTTGACTTCGAGTTCAGACATGTCAAGGGTAAGGAAAACAAGGTAGTAGACACTTTAAGAAGAAGAGTCCATGGGTTATTTGAGATAAATATTAGCAGGGCGGAAAGAGATCTAGAACAAAGAATAAGGATGACATGTATTAATGATGAAATTTACACTAAGATAATGGCAGAATTACAAAACAACATTGCAAACTCAGATAAACTAGATCTAGGTATCGACAAGAAGGGACTATTACGATTTAAAGATAGACTTTACATACCATATTCAATAGAGTTAAAGTTAATAGACTTGGATGAAGTGCATAAGAAACCATATTCTATCCATCCAGGATACCAGAAAACGATAAGAGCACTTAGAAAACTATTTTACTGGCCTAATATGAAGGGTAAAATAGTAGAATACTTGGCTAGGTGCCAAGATTGTCAACAGGTTAAGGTCGTACACCAGCATCTAGCTGGCCTATTCCAGTCGTTACCATTACCAGTGCCAGAATGGAAATGGGAGACCATATCATTGGACTTTATAACAGGTTTGCCTAAAACTCAGAAACAAAATGATTCTATTATGGTTGTAATTGATAAACTCAGTAAGTTTGCACAGTTTATTCCTATGAAATCTACTTTTAAAGATATAAACATCGTTGAAATATTTATGAAAGAAATTTTTAGACCGAATGGTATTCCTAAAATGGTGATCTCAGATAGAGACGTAAAATTTGCGTCCACTTTTTGGAAAGAATTGTTTGTTGGGATAAACACTAATTTGAATTTCATCATGATTTACCATCCACAAATGGATGGAAAGACCGAACGAACAAATCAGATCGTAGAAGATATTCCCTACATGTAAGTAAGAAAAAAACTGAGTAAGTGGGAAGAATACCTGTACTTGGTAGAATTCGCATATAACAATGGGTACCAAACTTCAGCTAAATTGAGCCCCTTCGTGATACTGTATGGCAGAAAGTGTATGAATCCAATAAGATGGGACAACTCGGTTGATAGACTTATGGTTGGACCAAAGATTCTCCAAGAAATGGATAATATGGTAAGAAAGGTACAACAGAACTTAAAGGAAGCACAGGACAGGAAGAAGAGCTATGTAGACACAAAAATGAGACACTTGGAATTTCAAGTGGGAGACCATGTTTATTTGAAAGTCAAAGCCAGAAAAATTATGTTGAAGTTAGGAAATTGTGCCAAGATAGAACCCAAGTTTTGTGGGCCCTTCGATATATTAGCTCGAATTGGACCCATAGCATACCAACTTGCACTTCCAGCTAATTTAAGAATTCATAATGTGTTTCATGTTTCCTTGTTGAAAAAGTATGTCCATGACCCTACTCATATGATCGATTGGAACTTGTTGCAGGTGGAAGTAGAAGGTGAGTTCCAGGTGGAACCCCTACACATTCTGGACCAAAGAGAAATAACACTTCGGAGCAGAACCATCGCTCAGGTAAAATTGCAATGGAAGCACTTTAGTCCTAAGGAGGTCACATGGGAGTTGGAGAGAGATTTACAGAAATTTCATCCAATCTTGTTCCAAAAAATGAACGGACACTGAGGACAGTGTTTTATTGAAGGGGGAAAGGATGTGACATCCCAAAAAATAAAGTATTTTTGAAATTCAAAAATTGTTGGAAAACTATTCCATTTTTAGTAAATTCAAATTTGGAAATTTTTTTCCATTTATGGCAATTCTGAATTTTGAATTTGATAAATTGTAATTAAATATTATGACTATTGGGAAGAGACCTAATCTGACCTAACTAACCATTTGACTATGACACTTGTATGTAAAAAAAATATTGTTTTATTTATTGCAGGAGGAAAAATGGGATAGCCATGTTAAATTTAGTTGACCATGACTCCATGAGTGGGGAACATATTGGAACTACCTCTAGGCTGATTGTTACAAGTGGAAAATCAAGGATTTGGCCATTGGCAGCCCCTTGATTGTTACAAGTGGAAAATCAAGGATTTGGCCATTGGCAGCCCCTGAAAATCAAGGATTTAGAAAGATGCAAAAATTCCCAAGGGAGGGAAAAAGACCCAGGCAGAAAAGATTTGATTGATAAATAGCATATGTGAGGAGGTAGGACGTTGCCTAGTATGCAAGGAAAGAAGACTACAAGTTTTCTTACTGTTATGAAAACTACTGATTTAGTATGAGGCAAGAGGAGTCTGTTGAAAACTAAAAGACATTGTTGAGGAGGAGATTCCAAGTTTTCCCTCATGGATTCATGGTCAGGCTAGCGGGTGAACCAGGAAAGTGATTTGGCTACCTTGTTCTATGGTTGGGAGGAACATGGTTGTTCCATTCGTCGTTTCAGCAAATTTATTCAGATATGTCTAATTACCCCTACTTTGTTCAATGTTAATAGAATTATTGTTTGATAGAATATAGTAGTATAAATTTGGGTGAATAAAAGAACTTATACAAGAAAATGGTTATGTCGCAAATGGGTTGAATTGTAGGATAGAACTTACATGTCTAACTTTAGGTATCGATCAAAACTTTAATTACATCCTAGTTAAGTACACAATTTAACTATGGAGATATTCATCTGTATTAAAGAACATTGTTCAACCGGTAATGAGAACCTTGACCAGTTATGTACTGTACTTGAAATAAAGAAATTATTTCCCGTATAGTAGATCGTCTATGAATATGTGCAAAGAGTTGTTTCCTTCGAAAGAAAAATCGAAACTTGTATATCTGCGTCCCTTTGTCAAATACTGAGTTTCAATATAAGACAAAGAAAAAATAGGGTTGAACCCTTACTCAATCAATATAGGAATTTGGTACAAGAATAATGTGCTTATTTATTATAAGAGAATGGTAATAGAACAAAGATATCCTCAATGCTTCTAGAACCTGTAGGGTGGAGTCGTAGAGGTGATGGGCTTGGAACCGGATTACCTTTTTTGTTGGAAGGCAGGAGTGGGTATCCAGACTTTGTGTGGAATGAAACCCTGAAACAAAAGAATACACTATAATTAGTAATGTGTTATATGAAGAAAGACAATGAAAATTACCAACAGGCTAATAGCCAATTATTACATAATATATTCTAGGGAGAGACTCATCTTTCGGCATACGGGCTCATTTTTCTCTCTATATCTTGTCGTTTGATAGATGGAGAGATGCCCAGGCCAAGGGAGGATGGCACAGGAATTCCCTGGTGGTTACCTCACATCAACAAGGCCACCATTAGTGTGTTATACCCAATCTTGAAGAGAAAAAACATACAAGAGGGAAAACCTTTAGCAATCAATGAAATTAAATAAAATGAATTAAATAACAGGGCTAGTCTTTCTTTAACATGCAAATGACCCAAGCCATGAGGTACGATGACTCATGTTAATCCTCACAAACCAAACAAATACTATTTTTTTTTTAACTGTCCAAATTGTTCCACAATACAAGGTTTGAAATGCACTACCACAGTCAATACAAAGATTACGTATGCAGACTCGAGAGGTTCCATTTCACCTATAGCACTATTAAAATAAGGAAACCTAGATTTGAGTATCATTCAATGAAGGAAATACATAGACTATAGTCCTTTTAGGATATACACAGATGTAGCCTTTCAAGTAGTTAAAATACTGTAAGGTCGCTTCCTAGGGTTTATATGAGAATACCCTGAATGGATTTCCTTATACCAGAACGTATTCTAACTTCCTATGTGATGGCTAGTTAAGAGTCAGAGGGAGAGTATAGATGAGTGGGTTCATCTGGCTGTGAAGAGAAAGAACAAGAGGTAGTGTAGCATGTACGCATAGAGTTGTTTCTGGTAAATAACTACTTAATATTTCGATAATGGACCTCGATGCACAACCATAGGGTAAGAACGAGAAGAAAATATCAACTGTAAGACTCATTGAAAAACCCTAAATTGTCGTTCTCTGAGGAATCAAACTAGAAAAACCCTCTGATAGATGAACAAGGAGTTGGGATGCCATGACTTTCGAGAGTGTCGAGTCAGAAACAAACAAAAGGGTATAAAAATCTACAGAAAAGAAATGAAGGGTTTCGGTATAAAATTTAATCCCGAAGTATCTTAGGCACCAACAATAAATGGAAATATATATAAACTCTAAAATTAATCAAGATATACGATACAATGACCTCCAACATAATAAGCCTCTAGAGACACCACACTACCACAAAAAAAAATATATTCGGTGAGAGAGCTTAGTAGGGAGATGACCCTTGTCTTTTGGTCATTGAGTAATGTTTCCCTCAGACAAAAGTTTCCTTCCACTCCAAAGAAACATTACACAGAGCCATTTTTGGAGTGCCCACAATGGCAAGAAATGACTCACCTAACCTTAATAGAAGGAGGTACTTTCAATGTAAATGCTTAGGATATCGGGTTGAGTTAAGCCATGTGCTAGAGCGCACTTGGCACAACGAGACTAGAGGGAGGTATGAGGAAAGGACCATCATAACTGGTACACTTAGGACCCTTCATTAAACACAGGGAAGGGACCTTAAATTACCTCATACATTCACACTCCACTCCTAACTACCAGAAGGGTGAGTTTAATGACAGTCTTTTTGAGAAGTGGCCAAGTCATGTCGAGTTTAGTGAGAAATAGTTCTTCCCCAGTAAGATTATTGTAGTTTCGTTTTGTTGATGATGTTTAGTTAAGGCTAAATACATCCTCGCGTGCCAACATAGGAAATTCATAGATTGAAGGAGACTTAGGACTACACATCCTATGTGTACTCTTAGATATCTATACATCTGTTAAATAACAATAGTATTAGATATGTGTTGGAGGAAGGAAATCACTTTTGGAAGGTTACTCTGTTTAAGTTTTTAATTAGTCTAATTGTCATCATATGACAGAGGGATTATACCTCTAAAATCAAAAGGTACATTCTATTTGAACAAACAAAACAAATTTTTTTTTTATGTCAAAATAGGGGTGTATTACAGAAGGATATCTGATCCCTCCACTTAAAGTTTAGTATGACTTTGCAAATATTTTCTATTATTACTCGTTTATTTTATTCTCCCTATCTATGTTACATAATTATTGATGGTAATTAGTACAATCTTGTGCAGGGGATTTGGCTACGTGAGATTTAAGGAGGCTGACTTCTACCACCTGCATAAGAGGTACTCAGGTTCCAGCTCACCCCTTTCAAGGAGATTCCTAAGTGACTTAATGGCTACAAGGATTTATACTAGAGGGTTATCTCTATGGATGAAGATTTGTTTTCTTTAGTATTAGATTTTTACCTCTGTTACTTTCTTTCATGGCCGAGTAAGAGACTCAACCTTAATTATATATCTGGTTGAATGATTATGTCGAATGTTATTATGTACTTACTTGAAAACGTTATTGGAATACAAAATATGAAATAGATTATCTTGCATAATGGAACTATTCTTCCTTACTATGGTATAAGTTATATTATGAATAACATATGTTGTTTCTTTATTCCTATGGATTTACTTTCGACCTTTATCACAATAGACCCTAGGAAAAAAGTGATGGAAGTATTATCTTCTTGTGTTTACTATTGAAATCCTCTATCCTGCACTTATAATAGTTAGGCTCGATCTAAGCATTGGATATTTAAAAAGATATGAGTTTATCAGAGTAAAGTATATTAAAGATGCGACTCTATGATTATCTCTGTAGTGCTTACATCCATTATTTCGATATGTTGATTGTGTAGGGGGTTCTATATAATTGGTAAAAATTTCCATATTAATTACACGATATGTGTAAAAAGATTTATAATTGTGCAATGACATTTCTATGCCAACTACTGTATCCATTGTTGAATGAAATGTATAAATTCAGAATTGTATTCATATAGCTACATATACGATTCATAAATCTTTATCATAGTAGTCTTGATTTGGGTTTGGATCTGTACGGGTTGAAAACAGAACTTGACTATCTTGTAAGTATATGATCTTATGATAGGTAGAATTATTTTCCAGAATTTGTGCTTGTAATTTTTTTTTGGTTAATTTATTACTTTGTACCAGATAACTTTATCTTTGCCATGACTTATACACAATGGATTTACCACACTATTTACTATTTACATTCTATGCCTACCACAGATAATACTCAATCGTTGTATAATACTATTTACATTCTATGCCTACCACAGATAATACTCAATCGTTGTATAACTTCATGCATTAATATGATAGTTTTGTTCCTATAACAGATCACCTGTGGTAACTAATTTAGATATATTCTTTAGAAAATTAGTTGCTTCCTATAGTAGATAACATGTTATGATCCTGTAGATACAATATTTGGTAGTAAAAAAATATTTCTACAACAAGTACCTTATGACAACTCTATAATTCCACCTATTCTCATATGCACATACAGATAGAAGTAGAAAACATGTATAATCATTCCAATAATACAATTATAATAAGAGGAAAGTAGAGGAACATATCTAGATAAGTACTGTAACAACAAAAGGAACAACCAGGTTCCTCCCAACCTTAGAATAGGGTAGCCAATCACTTGTCCTATTCACCCCCTAGCCTGACCATGAATCCATGAGGACTAAAATGGAACTCCTTCTCAACAAATGTTGTTCAGTCTCATCATTCCTATGCTTGCCTCACACTCAACTAGTAGTGTTCATAACAACAAGAGATATATTTATTTCCATGCATACTAGGAAACGTTCGGCCTCCTCTCATATGCCATATATCTCAAAAATTCTTTTTTCTTAGGTCTTTTTCCCTCCCTTTGGAATTTTCGTAGCTTTCCAATTCCCTGATTTTCAGGGGTTGTCCATGGTCAAATTCATGATTTTCCACTTGTAACAATCATCCCTAAGTTATTTTCAACATGTTCCCCACTCATGGAGACATGGTCAATTGATTTCAACATGGTCGTTCCATTTGTCTTCCAGCAATAATTATAAAATA
>CBVK0105565458.1:0-31695 GCA_900067695.1 Picea abies
TTTTATCTTCAGCTGAAGGTTTACCTTCACATGAGCTGCCCCCTTTTTCTGCTTCAGGACCAGAATTCATGGAGGCCCTTTTGTTGACCTCTTCTTCATGGTTATCAGTCTTTGTGATTTTCTTTGTCACTATACTATGCAACAAGATTTCATTTATTTCCTTCTATTCCTGTTGTGCCTTCTTCAGTTTCTCGTTGTCTACTTTGAAAACTTGCAGCTCAACGATAAGATTTCTCATCGTTTCAAGAACTTCAGTGGGTGATATCCCATCACCATTTTGTCTTGGATCTTCGAAGTCTTTGTTGGGGATTACCTTCAAGTCTGATCTCTGCGTCATCGTGTGATGCCATGATTAACACAAAACAAAAAAGGGTTTTATGTTTGTAACAATAGCCATGATTAACACAAAACAAAAAAGGGTTTTATGTTTGTAACAATAATGGTTTGTTAGCTTTTATATAGACAAAAATTATGTGCTCAATAAAAAAAATGTGGTTTTGTTCAAGTTCCATTGTTGTAATCTTTACTATGATACCATATGTAATGTACCTCAAATTCTTCATAAAAAAAAAATTCTTCTAAGGGACATTAATCTTCAATTTCTTAAAGACAAACTTATAATAAAAAAATAAGCTTTTATTTCCATTATTAAACTCTGATATCCAGAGTACCTAATTTCCCTTTTTCCAAAATGACAGACCCACAATCTAGCATTTTCTTTCAATGTTAGTTTAGGTCATACTAACATTTGTATATGGTTATGAGTTTATACTTGGTATTAATTTGAAAAATTAAAACTTAGGAATAGGACATGGAATCCTAACCTCTCCTCTAAATGCACCTCCACATATGCGCAAAAGTCTAAAATCGAAGTCCACGTATATGACTTTATACATAATGCATTGGGTGTTGTGTTTTATATTAGCGATACACTGGTTTTATCATAAGTTTTTGGTTGTTCCAAATAGGTGACCAAAGTCATTGACAAGCTTCCTCTGTAAAACACTTTGATTTGTTGAATATCTTTCATTTACAATGCTACCTAACGGTTTTCTAGTTAGAAAACAAACCCTATGCTAACCATTGATTAGCTCTACCCAATTTAAGTGGAGTCTAACTAAGTGGTGCTAACTAGATTGGGTGGTGGTTGGAGACTGAGGATTTCAACATCGTAGATTTTGAGGAAACACATTATTTACTTTGTAAATACATTAAATGCGACAGGAGATTTATGATAGTCGAGAGTTAAACCTCTAACTAACCATTAAAGGAGGTAGGTAAACAACAAGGGCCAACCTTATACCTCTGTCCAACCCAAATGTGCCAATTCACTTACATCACATGACCGCGCTTCTTGTTGTACCGTCAACATTCACGCTGCATGGGGTTTGTTCTTTAGGGTTACAATAGCTATTCGCCTATCATTTTTGTGAAAGATGTTCTGAAGTCGTGCTCTACGTTTTATCTTTGTTTCCTTAGTGTTCATTTTGCGTGGAGAGAATGGAGAAATTGGAGAACCTCCCATGATTGTTCTTCTTACCATTAAGTGACTTTTCTATTGTTATATGTTCTACTCAGTCACTCGACAAGGTTTCTTGGCCTCCTATTCTTTGTATTTCCTCCCTATGAATTCACACAAATAGTGTTATGTTTGTAATCCATTTGTTAGTCATACCCTACATTCATTGATTCTCTCTGTGCTATGACATGCTATGCTTCATCGGGACTATGGCCCAGAAGTCCGTATTAGGTTAGGGATTTATGTTGTGCCTGTATGTTATTCTTATTTTATGACACAAAAATATCATTGGAAAGATTCAAATATAGTTTCCTACCCTATTATGTTAGGGATTTATGGAGTGCTTGGTCTTGGTTTTGATTTCGGTTCCCTATTTTCCCAACAACCGATGAATTCTTATGACTGAAATTTCTTAATTGAATGTTTTCCAATAGTAACATTCAACGTAACCCTAGATAAAAAAATTCTTTGTACCATGCATTGTATACTAAAAACATTCAGGTTCAACCTATTCATGCCCATTTACTTAAGGTCTAATTGTATTACAATGGTCATATGAGTCTGGTGTTTCGGCACAGTGTTGCTCCCTGGATTTTATCTTTCTTAACTACATTATATCTCAGATGGAATTGGATAGATTTTGGTAGTGTCAATTATTCTATGGCTTCCAATTTCAATACTTGCAATTAGAAATAAATCTTGGCCCAATCTAGTTATGCGACTCACGTCCTTCAGTGTAAGGGAAAATTTTTATATTATTTTCCTGCATTGTCTTCTATATATATATATATTGATTCGATTCTTATCACTGATGATGGGACCCTGTGTTTGCGAGGGTACCCATAAGGGAGTATTGGGCTCCTCCTCTCCTTTGGGTCTAGGGTGTTACTTACCTCGGTGCAACAATGAAGGATATCAGATCCCTCCACTTAAATTTAAGTATGACTCTGCAAATATTTTCCTTTTATTACTCATTTATTTTATCCTCCTTATCTCTGTTGCATAATTGTTGATGGTAATTAGTGCAACATTGTGCGAGGGATTTGGCTATGTGATATTTATGGAGGCCAACTTTTTCCACTTCATAAAAGGTCCTCGGGTTCTAACTCACCCCTTTAAAGGAGAAGTCCTAGGCGACTTCATGGATACAAGGATTTTAACTAGAGGGTTATCTCTATGGGTGAATATTTGTATTCTTTAGTATTAGATTTTTACTTCTGTTACTTGCCTTCAAGACCAAGTAAGAGAGTCAACCTTAATTGTATATCTGGTTGAATGATTATGTTGAACGCTATTATGTACTTATTTGCAAAAATTACTGGAATAGAAAATACGAAATATATTATCTTGCATAATGGAACTGTTCTTCCATTGGTATAAGTTATATTATGAATAACATATGTTGTTTCCTTGTTCCCATGGCTTTACTTTCAACCTTTATCACAATAGACCCTAGGAAAAAAGTGCTGGAAATATTAACTTCTCCTGTTTACTATTGAAATGCTCTATCCTAGACTTGTAATAGTTAGGCTGGATCTAAGCATTGGATATTTAAAAAGATCTAAGCTTATCAGAGTAAAGAAGATTAAATATGTGACTCGGTGATTATCTCCAGAGCGCTTACTTAAACACACACACACACAACGATTTTTTCGATACGTTGATTGTGTAGGGGGTTCTATATAATTTGTATAAAGTTTTCATATTAATTACATGATATGTGTACAAATATTTATAATTGTGCAACTCCATTTCAATGCCATCTACTGTATCGATTGTTGAATTAAATGCATAAATTCATAAATTTATTCATATAGATACATATACGATTCATAAATCTGTATCATAGTAGTCTCGATTTGGATTTGGATCTTTGCGGGTTGAAAACAGAACTTGATTGTCTTGTATGTATATGATCTTATGATAGGTAGAACGTTTTTTCCAGAATTTGTGCTTGTAATTTTTTTTTCATTAATTTATTACTTTGTACCAGATAACTTTATCTTTTCCACAACTAATACCCTCTCACTTTACCACACTATTTAATATTTACATTCTATGCCTACCATAGATATAATCAATCATTGTATAAGTTCATACATTAATATGATAGTTCTGTTCCTATAACAGATCACCTGTGGTAACTAATTTATATATATTCTTTAGCAGATTAGTTGGTTCCTACAACAAATAACATTTTATGATCCTGTAGATACAATCTTTGGTAGTAAAAATTTATTGCTACAACAAGTACCTTACAACAACTCTATAATTCCACCTATTCTCATATGCACATAGAGCTAGAAGTAGAAAACATGTATAATCATTCCAACAATACAATTATAATAAGAGGAAAGTAGAGGAACATATTTGGATAATTACTATAACAACAAAAGGAACAGTCAGGTTCCTCCCAACCTTAGAACAAGCCAACCAAATCACTTGTCCTGTTCACCCCCTAGCCTGACCATGAATCCATGAGGACTAGCTTGGAACTCCTTCTCAGCAAATGCTCTTTAGTCTCAACAGTCCTCTCCTTGCCTCACACTTAGCCAATAGTGTTCATAACAATAAGGGATAGATTTCTTTCCCCGCATACTAGGCAACGTCCTACCTCCTCACATATGCCATATATCTCAAAAATTATTTTTGCCTTGATATTTTTCCCTCGCTTTGGAATTTTTGAAGATTTCCAAATCCCTGATTTTTAGGGGCTTCCCATGGTCAAATTCTTGATTTTCCATTTATAACGATCATCCATGATGTACTTCCAACATCTTCTCCACTCATGGAGTCATGGTCAGTTGATTTCAACATGGTTGTTCCATTTGTCTTCGAACAATAATTATAAAATATTTTGTTTCATACAAGTTTCATAGTTAAGAAGTTAGTGGGTTCAAATCAGGTCTCTTCTCAACAGTCATAATCATTAATTACAATTAATTAAATTCAAATTTCAGAATTGCCAAAAATTGCAAGAATTTTCCAATTTTGAATTTACCAAAAACAGAATATTTTTTCTAAGAAATCTCAAGCTTAAAAATAAATTATTTTTGGAGATGTCACATTATATTTATGGTCATTACAACTTACTTTGACACAGATCAACCTATCTTTGTGATCTATTATTTTTCCTAACCTCTTTTCTTCTATAAGGTAAGTTATATCAATTTGTGATTCATTATTTAATTCTTCTTTTACTATTGCTATTGTATCCTCCTCTTGTTTTTCTTTTATACCAAAAATTATGAGGTTCAAGTCTCTTTTGCTATGCTCATGACCCAGTTCGATTATCTTATTCATTTCCTCTTTAATGGGTTTGATATCCAATTTATTTTCCATATTATTTAGTGTCAAATTGTTGGTTAAGTCTTCTTCTAGCTCTTTAGTCCTATCTCTCAAGTTGTGATTTTATTCAACCCCTCCCTCTTGGGTCGATTGTTTATGTTTTTTCATTTCTTGAATCCTATCCTTCATTGTCTGCAATTCTCGCTTAATCCCTAAGAATCTATCCTCTATTTGATTTTCAATCGTATCTTTAATTTGTTTTATCAATCATTGCCTCTAGCTCTATAAATATTAATTTTAATTAACGATTTAAACATTACAAATTTTTAAATCATTAATTAAAATTAATATCTATTTAAAATAACAAACTTTGTCATACTCCATTATCAATTATTCCAATGAAATAATGGATTCTAGATTTATTTGAGCTATTAATTGAAGTTAATATTTATTTAAAAAATTAAACATTTTATTATATTGTAAATAAATGTTGAAAATATGTATATAGATTTTCATTTATTTTTCAATTAGGCTTAGTTTAAGTGGTTGAGTAGAAGATATTGTTATACTCTCCACCCCATTTAATTTTTACAAATGACATATATGTAAAAATTAATATAAATATATTTATAGTAAATTTTAAAAAATTAGAAGTAATTATAAAAAATAATAGTAAAATACATAACAAACCATTAAAAAACATATTAATTTATAAAACACAACAATAAACACATAACAATCAATTTAAAAACATATTAATTTACTCATAAAGTAACTACACATATAACAGTTGTGTTTTGGCCAAAATTTGATTTAATCAAAGGAATCACATGTTCTAGAACCAAAGGAATCACATGTTCTAGTAGTAAAGAGGATATTTAGATATCTCAAGGGTGCATAAGAGTTTGGATTATAGTATCCAAACAGAAATGATCAATCACTTATTGCCTACAACATAGTTACCAACTTAACGAGAACTCTAGAAAGTTTTCATTTTGGGGGGGCTCCAATTGTTTACCCCGTTTTTAAAAATGGTGCTACAGGTAGCATCCCCCCTCCGTTTTTAGGTGGTTTTCAATATTTTATTTTTTTCAATCCACAATGTTTCCACATTATTTTTTAAATGCTTATTTTTCATCTATTTTCATTTTTTTCTAAATATATATAAAAAAATTATTGAATGGTGTTTTTAATCTTTTTTTCATGCTTTTTCAATCTTAAAAATATTTTTTACCATTTACTTTTTTGAAATTACGATTTTTCATATAATTTTGTCTCCTGAATTAATTTATTGTTCCATACTTTTTAAATATAGTGAAAAACATCATTTTTAACACATTGTTTACCTTTGCTTCAATAAATTGAAAAAAGTTGTAGTTAAATAACACAATTTTTGAATATTTAGAAAAACAATACACATTGTATAGCCATATATAATAAAAAACATATACATTTTGGTAGATATTCCTTAAAATAACTTGTCAAATAAAGAATTTTTATGGACACAATTGAACAAAAAAAGTCTAAATTTTATAAAATAAATTATCATTTTCTTTCATATTTTTATACATTTGAAGTAAAAAAATGACAACATTTAATAAAAATTTCCAAAGTATAGTGATTCAAATACAAAGAAAACAAAAAAAAAAAGAAAACGATAAAAAGATTCATCACAAAACAAAAATAGATACATCTTTATTCTTATTTTCAAATATGAAAGTCAAATCATTACAGTTAGAACTCAACAAACAAATGCAAAATTGAGCATCGTCTTCAAAGACATTTAAACTAATAAACAATATCATATATCCCAAATTCATCATTCTCGATAGATACATTATTCAATGTCATTTTCTGCTTCCATTGTGTCATTTTGTTCTTCCATTGGTTATTTGATATCTACAAGTTGTCCAAAGTGATACTTTGCAATCATTCCTCCTAATGGTACTTGAGGTTCCTTTGACAATTTTTCCACCTTTGATTCAGTAAAATCGCCTTTCCACAAACCAACTTCTTGCATTTCATATAGAAGAATTGTAATAGCATTAATTCTTTGTTGAATAAAAGTGCACTAGATTGGGTCACTTTCAATGGCCATGCAATTCCTTCCTTTCTATAGGCAACACAGTAATGTTGTAGCTAATCACCAAATACAAAATAATTAATGAAGTTATGTATTGTAAAATGACATAAATTAAAAATAATCTAATATTGAAGTATGATTTCCTAAATATTAGATCATAATTCTTACTTGAACCCGAAAAAAAAATCCAAAACCCAATCTCCTTCATTTGAAAAATTATCTATAAGATAATTTATAAATGCTTGTGGTTTTTTTTCAATGTTAACCATGTATCCTTTCAAATCTTTTTCCTAAAATGTTTACTTTCTAACCACAACATTGTATACCAATATACTACTAGGAGTCTCTCCATCATTTGCATTGGAAACAATAGAAATATAAGAACCATCTTTTCTCCAGGTTGCAAGATGTATACTCTCAAAATCACGTTTAAGTGATTCATTCTTGGAGCTCTAAGTATTAGGATTTTTCATGTAACATAAATAAGTGAAAATTCAATTAACTTGTGAATTAATAAAATTGTTTTCTAATCTTAATTTCTAAACATACACTTTCAATTGCTTACCAAATAAACTGCATCCTTGTCTCTTCTTTCCCCTCGAAGCTTGATTGTACTAATCCTTGTTGTGTGTCTGAATGAAATACTAGAAATCTCCAAAATAGTGATGTTGTAACTTCTGTAAATCCCATAACCACTTTACTCATATCTTGGTAAGTATAAGGCTCGCTATGATATTCAATGTTTTGGATATTATAACCATGAGAGATATCTGCAATAACTATGAAGTATTCTTTTTTAGGAGCAATACTTGCATTTTTTTCAAAATCACCTAATATCACTTTATATTGAAAAGTGTTGAGCCCATTCCAAATGTAGTGATCAAGGGTTTCATCAAGTTGAACATTTTGAACATGTCTCCTTCTTTCTCTTTCAAACTTGGGTGTTTGAATAATTTTTTTGAAAGTTTCAGGTACTCGAACTGCATTCTTCTTTGGCATCTTTAATGAAACAAAAACAAATATTTTTATATATCTATAACGATTAAAATATAAATAAATTAACTTATAAACAAATAATATGAATGTAATTAGTCAACATACCTTTTTGAATGCACCAAACAATTGTTTCAATATTGTTGAAGAACTTGAATCTAGATAGTTGAGTTTAACATCATCCCAACTTTCTTCATTCAACATCTTGACCATTCCCTCTTGTATTTTCATATACACCTTGTGACTAAATAAATAAATAAAATTTTTAAATGAATATGTTAAACTGAAAAAATTAATTTTCTTGTCCTAACATAAATAAAAATAACTCAACAGTCTTACTTTTTAAATTCATCACAGATTTCTTCCATTGACAGTTCTCCCAAACTAACACATGATAATATAGTTATGATAAGTTTATCATCCTTCACTCCTTGTATTGATCTCCAAGGTGTTATAGTCATATCATGAAGAATATTTCTTATGTCAGGACCTGTCTTACTTGTGCCACATATCAATGGTTTAGCCTTCCTAACTCCATGATTTTTTATATTAATATTTTCCCATAGGACGAATACCTCATCTATCAAATCCCATACCTTTTTAGTTCTACATCCCAATTGAAAATAATTTTCCATAGCTCTAAATATATCACTTCCTTTGCGATATTTTTCTTTTGTATTTTCATCATCAAGTGGGAATCATATTTTCATACAACATTTCTTCTGAAACTTAACATCAACATTTGATCTCTCCCCATGGAATATTTCAGAAAATTCATTATGGATAAATATCACCCTTTTAATGAAGGTCATAGACATTATGTACTCATTGTTTGTGTTATGATCCCATGCTAGTAACTTTTCTTTTGAATTTGTTAAACCAACATAAATTATGAATCTGGGATATTCTTGCATCAATTCTCTTCTAGCCTTTGCAGAATGATTTCCTTCAATCACATAATATTTGTAGTCAAAAAAATTTGATCTATCAAATTATTCCCTCATAGGAAATTCCATTGGGTCAATAAGAACACGATGGCTAATGGTTCCTTCCTACACTCTCGAGGGTTAAGCCCCTCGTTCCTTCTCCCTGATCCGACGATCCACGGGGTTTCATGATTCCCCAAGACGACTTAAGGTCGTCGATTCTCTTCCTCTGGAGAACTCTTCCTGCTTCCAAGCTTCGATTCTGTTCACGCCCCTCCTGGGTCTGTCCCCACAACGCTTGCAAGGAACTATCCCTCCTGAGCTGTGTTCCTCTGACTCCTTCAGATATCTTTTCAAGCCTCCTGCTCGCAATTGACCTTCAACAACTCTCAACAGTGCTGAAGTCCTACAAGTCCTGCGCGCATTCAGTCCCAACAAACCCGACCTTACCTTTCTCAGAGTTGCTACTGAGAATTTAATTCGACCTGCACTCACCTACACGGCTCGAACAACCAAATTCAATCTGAGTATATGAGAACAAGAGTTTAACCACCTAGCCTCCTCAAACGCACTCGATGCGGAGGAATTCAACTGCACTCCATGAAGGAATCTCCTGGCTTAAGAAGAGAAACAATTGAAACTCATGTCTCACTCCCTCAGGTTTCTAACCTGATATGCAATCACATATGCATCATATAAAAGATAAGCATAAAAAGAAGCAAACATGCACAAGCATAATAGCAACAACACACAGAGATCAACCACATCCATGGAATTGAATCAAAGCTCTTTCCTATTAATTCAATGTCTATACATGGAGGTTCTTTACAAGCTCTCTGCTCTGCTCTTTGCTCTGCTCTCTTCAGTATGCAAGAATGAATACAATGTACCAAGGAGGGTGTCTATTATTCCATTTTCCCTCTCGAAAGTAGAAATGTCTAATCTACAGTTAATTCCTATCTAACAACATTAAAATCCTTAAATGCTTCCCTATCTATAATATAATACAAGTGCACTCAGCTTTGAATGCCTTCAGTAAAACGGCGGCGCAACAATCTTCAATGTGATTCAAAATTTGTATGTGCTGGCACTGTCCAGCTGTATTCCTTTTTCTTTGTGCGCTGTCTCACTTGATGAAGCTGTAACGATCTGCCTCGTTACGACAACCATTCTAGAGATAGGTGCTAAAAAAAATAATTTTTGTTTGTTTTAGAAGTGTGTGTGTGCGTATGTACAAGGAGACTAACACAGTCTACTCGACTCTGCGTCGCCACCCGATGACGATGCGACGCAACCAGGATGAACATAAGAATATGACCAGGATGCATGATACGTAACCACAGGCATGAATGATGATCATACGGCAAGAAAAACTGACTGCTAAAAGCGACTGACCTCCCGCCCGTCCTACCCTGCAAGGTTAGGACCTCCAAGACACATAAGCAACGCTCAAGCCCGGTTTCCCATCGTCCTTAACCATTTAAGGTCTTAGGGCTGGTGACTGTTCTGAGGAACATGGAGGTGTCTACATCCCGTCCGACACAACAGACCAACAACTAACTGACCACGGTCAAGTACAACATCCCTAAGAAGAACAACTGCGCTCTTTACGGAGGACGAGTGACAAGAGGACTCTGACAACAGAACACAACTTCAACATTAATCACATGAATAACCACCCTAAAATACAAACTGGGGTAAGTAGGTTACGTAAGTCCAGGACCGACCGCCAACTTATTGCTCAACATACGACATAACGAAATTCAAGATAACATTCACCAAGGTTCACAAACCTGACGGAAAAGGATCCATTTGGACTATTTCCTTTTTAACACAGAAAGGGAGGGCTTTGAGTATTACTAGTTAGACGTAGAACCGAAGTTCAGCTAATGTTCACACATGCTGCTGGCCTTATCCCCAGGTTAAAACAAGAAAGCTTCAAATGGAAGACACTAAGGACACATAGACACAAGGGAAATTTTTAACAACGAACAGTTCAAGGGAGAGAGGTGTTCTCCTACCCAACACAAGTGTGAAATGCCTTCTTACAATAATTGCCCATCCGATAATGTATCAATCATGAGCATTGTAGATAATCTATATGAAGATGCAAGATATAAGCTGAATCAAGTGATTAAAAACAAAGGTAGGAAATCTACATGAGATTGCAACCCATAAGTTGACTCGAGTAACTGAAACAAATACTATAAAACGGTAAGGGACTTCATAAATCTTTCCTTAATTATCCTCATCCTTGGTATTGTGTTTTACGAAGGCATAATTACTACGAAGTTGGTTAACCATTAGGATATACAACGATCATATTCTTCCTCCCCTAAACTAGAATTATCATCACATTGGAATACAGGTACAACCATCCTATTAAAATGGCATGTTGTAATAAATATAACATTATTTAAATCAAAGGTTGTGAGGAACCCCAAGTAAAGGATAGTTAATCATCACCTCTTAATATTCACCCTAAAGGTATGAGGGTGACCTCCTAATTAATTCATCAGTCCCTAATGTCGAGTGATTAACATATTCATGACCTTAATAGCACTCTTAAAATTCTGAAAATTTACATATTCATAACTTTAAATGGCAGTCCTTAAAATACTAAGAATTAACATATCCAAAACTTTCAAATGGCAGTCTTTAAAATACTAGAAATCATCATTTCCATAACTTTAAATGGCAGTCCTTAAATTACTAAAAATTAACATATCCATAACTTTCAATGGCAGTCCTTAAAATACTAAAAATTTAACATGTCCATAACTTTAAATGGCAGTCCTTAAATACTAAAAATCATCATATCCATAACTTTAAATGGCAGTCTTTAAAATACTAAAAATCATCATATCCATAACTTTAAATGGCAGTCTTTAAAATACTAAAATCATCATATCCATAACTTTAAATGGCAGTCTTTAAAATACTAAAAACAATTCACCTGACAATATTTAAGGGATATATTGGAAAGGACAGCTCAAATAAAGGGCACCTTATCTTGAATGATCAGCAATGAGAATTATAAGGTTAGAACGACCATGGTATCAACTATTTAAAAGGGTCAATGGGTCAATCATATCACATTATAACGGACATCAGAATTAACAATATTCATCCCTTTTGTTTTCGTAAGACATCATGTTTAAAACCCCGCCATCTAAATAACCTTATCCTCATGTTTTAAATAGACATTATGAGTGGGATCTTCAGTAATTATAGTTGTATCCGTATCAAAGGTCTCATTAGGTATTGAATTTAAAGGAGACAATAATTACGATAGCCTTAAATATAAAATTTCGACGAGATTAGAGGTAAAATAATAAAAATGAAACCTTTTTGCAATCACCAAAATTAAAGGTAATGAGACTGTCCGCTAACGGAAGTAACATCAGACTAAAGGAAGACTAAAGGAGCATTCAGCTGAGGATAAATTAGATGGCGTCTGAATTTAAAATTTTAATGTTGATAACAGTAATACGGAGACAGTATTGGAATAGCCAGCTGTTCAAATTTATATCACCAACCATTTAAACAACCAGTAAAAACGAGACAGCATAAACTCAGCACAGTAGGGTGAGTCTATCATTGGCGTAGGGCAGCCAGGAACAGTCCAATCAAAATTTATGAGATCGCTAGACAGATATAAAGTCGTGGCAGTCTACTTTAATCAGCGCTCACCTTCAGGAATTAAATTCGCTGGGTATAGAGTTAAATTCGCTGGTCAATTAAAATGCTCAACTAAAGCAAAAAAAAGACGCCCGGCACAAAATGGAAAACGCAAAAGTGAAACGCCATCAATTACCCATTCAACGCAGATCAACACCCAACACTACAGTGCTTACCATGGAGGAAAACGCAGACCAATGTCCGATTAAAACGCGGACCATTATACAGTAAAACGCAAAAGGAAAACGCAGAGTGAAAACGCCTGATGTTTAAGAAACGCCTCTACTCATTTAACCCACGCCCTATGCCATTTTAAACACGCAGAAAGTTAAAATACAAATAATGAAGAACGCCCAGCCCCATTAAGAAAACGCCCAAGTCATGAAGAACGCAGAGTATAAAAAAAAAACCCAACATCATTCAACGCCCCATACAATACTGCCGCTGTACATAAATAAAAATGCCCCATAGTTAAACGCCAGAAGTTTAACACAATGCTAACAGTGATGCCAGAAGGAAAATGTGAGTACCAGAGCCAAATTAATTTACAGGATCAGAAAACGACAAGGAAGGGCCCACGATTTATCATGACCGTGAAGGGAGAAAAAGAAAAACGACATGTTGAACCATAACGGAAGGACTAAACGCTCAACAAATTTAAGAAGTCCAGAGTAAATACGGTCCATGGAAGGTAAAAGAAAATCGCCCATGGCATAAAAATAAAGGAATTGACGAAGTATAGCAGAGATAACAATTTTCCCTTTTTCTTTTTTTCAGCAAGTATTAACAAAACGAATCGCCAGAACAATTGACGCTAACCAATTCTAACAATTTGCCAGAATTTAAAAAAAACATACCTTAGCCACACGCCCGCTTCGGAGACGTCCCGCGCTCCTCACTGCATCCCGTGCTCCTTGCCGCTTCCTCTTGCCGACCACTAAAGGCTCACCGGTACCTCCCAGCCAAACGCTAGGGGTACTCTTCTTCCCCCTTAGCCCCCCGAGCCGCAAAGGGGCCACACAAGAACCAGAAAAAGAACACTAGCGTCTCAGCTCGCCTCAACGGCTGAGCTACCACTCCCAAAACACAGCTGAGACACACACCCAACTCCACACAAGAAAATCCGTCAAACCCCAATTCGGCAGCGTAACGTTACGCTCACCGATCATCCCTTTCTTCCTTCCTTTCCCTTTCATTTATAGCCAAATGAGACCCACCTACTTTCCTGATTATTAATTAATTAATTTTAATGACAATCCTCTTGAACAATCTCCATCGTCCAAGTGTCGCTCATCCCTAGGGTTCTCCACTAATTAATTTCTGTTTATTAATTAAAAATCTAAAATCCCTCACACCCCCAAAATCTCTCCTTAAATCTCTCCTAGGGTTCCTAGATTCCCTCACTTTGCTTTTATTCTCTTTCCCTAAATGATGTTTCTGAAATTTAGTAAGTACTTAAATGAAGATTCTTTTTCGCTTTTTCCCCAATGTCCCTTACTTTCCCAAAATCTAAGTTTCCTTTAATTTATGTTTCCATATTTTTATTTTATATTATTTATTTATTTACTTTTCTTCTTCTATTCCCTCTTCCCACTTTTATCTATTAATAATATAATAAATTTTTGTTAAATCCTCAAAGGACAAATTCTCTTAAAATTCTTTTTACTTTAGACAACATTTTTATTTCATGAATTATTTATTTATTTATTTAAATCCTTGTTCTTAATGCTCCCCTCATTTAAAATTTTTAAGTCTCCTTTATAAATTAAATACCATGGGTTTAGCTTAAATTTACCCCCTCATTACTTTTACCCCTTTTACTTTTTAGACGTCTAAGCAACTCCTAGGTGGGTGTTAGTTTAAGCCCTAGGTTTAATTTTTTTGGAGGATCTTTCTTAGGGTTGATCAATTTATCTTAGAGACGTTTTAATCTAGGTTTGATTTGAACAGGGAGACAATTTAATTAGGGGAGGTGGTTGTAAGAATCTATCAGGTGCTAAGGTCTCACGGTCAACTAGGCTGTCTCAACATCATTCTCAAGCGACGTGCCCTTCAGGACGCACTACGTGCTCCAAGGGTGCCACTCGCCTCGATCGCTTCGATCGTGCGACGTGCCCTTCAGGACGCACCACGTGCTCCAAGGGTGCCACTCGCGGACTTGTAATTCTTTGTGCGACGTGCCCTTCAGGATGCACCACGTGCTCCAAGGGTGCCACTCGCTGGCTTGACGGATTGGTAGACTCTAAAACCCCTGGAGTCAACACTCCGCTAGGTGAATCTTGTGGGAGACTAAGGGCTCTAAGGAATAAGGCCCCCGCCTTATTGCGCGCCCCTTAGAATCATCATGAGCGACTGTCGCAGTCTGCCCCCATGGCATAATGGATCCTCTCGAACTAGGTAATCGTTAACCTACAGTTCGAGCCACGACGAGAGTGCTAGTAGGCTGTGGCAGGGCTGTTGTCCACACCTCTCCCCAAATTTCTCTGGAACTCGTGTGTGGCCCCTTTACTCCATATGTGAGCACGGTCGGCAAGCTATCGTCAGCCTGCATCATCAACCATCATGTCAGATCATGTCAAACAACATATCAATAGTATATCATCAAACGAAACAATATCATCATAAATGAAACAACTCAAATGCCCCACTCCCTGACTCAATCCGAAGTCCAAGGGAGTTCCACAGATGCCTCTGCATCCTCCAGGTCCGACACCCTGCACACTCAAAGAAACTGAGTCAGCAGCACCTGTCTACACCAAGGTAGTAAAAACATCCTGTCACATAACTCAATGCATCATAATGAAAGAAAAGTTTTATCATATAAATCCAGATCACTTGCGAGCAAGTGTCCTCAAAGAATAAGTTTGGCATGTGCGCCAGAGCGGGATGTTACAGAAGCGTAGATGCTCCTGCATCAATTCTCCATCTAAAGCATACTTTAGGTATCATCCTTTAGCTCCCTACGATTTGCTTGTAACACTTCATCCTCTTTCTTTTCCACATCAAAAATGTGAAGAACATAGTGCTTCATTCTTTTTTGTAGAAAATGGCTCATATCCATTCATAGGTCACAAAAAATCTAGAAACATCTCAAGCAAGTTATAAATCCCTTTAGAACTACCATTGAATCCAAACATAGTTCTAGGTCAAAGATAAAGTTTGGTTATACTTGGACAAGTGCTCAGTAACAATTCAATGGCCAAACACATCATAAGCGCAAGCTAATTCTTTATGGCCCATATACCATCCTACAAAAAATCATTGACAATGCTTACTTGTTGGATTTAGCTTCCCAATTGGGAAATAATGGTGTGATTAATATTAATCACCTAAAGTTATATAAACAATCCCTTCTCAAAGAAGAGGTCCAAATCTCTCATCTAGTAGGAAATTTTGTAAACTCGTAGCTTCATCTTATGGAAGACACACTGTTAAAAATTCACACTCATTCCACCCAAAGTGGACATCATACTTCAAATTTAGTAGGCTGAGATAGAAAACTTCGAACTTCAGCCAAACGATTCCCTAAATTTTTTTTTGAAACAAATTACCCTAGTTAATTAAGAAGTGGGGACACTTTATACTAAATAGCCCAAAGTATTTTATATGTCCAAGGAGGTTGTACCCCTTGAGAAGGATGCATCCAAAACAACCCCAACATCATGAAGGAGCACCCCCTTATATTTCCAACATTGTCTGTTAGTAGTTAGGTACTTAGTTCCCCCTTTATAACCTTCATGTTGCTTGCATTGGGTGTTATTTAGTATTTCTCTTGATCCTTGAGGTGTGTGCATTACATGTTGGACCCTATGTTTTCCTGTAAAGTCCAATTTCCAAATTTAATAATATGAAGTCATTTGATTGAGAAGGTTTCTTTAATTCTATTGATCTTTCTTGTTTTTCGATTTTATACTACTTTAGGTAGTGTGCTTCCCTCTTTTAGCTAGTTTTCAATTCTAAAAGGATTTCTAATCAAACGTATATACTAATCAATTTTTCATCATTATGGTGAAAAGATTTTAGTTGTGAATATAAATTGATTGATGTAGCAACAATGCTACATTAGTTAATGAACAAGGTAAAAATACCACTATTTAATAATTTTATCTCCTCCTTTATTTATTTTCTCTACTCCCTTATTTTACTTGATCCATAATTCTTAATTATATTTTAATTTTCATATTCAAATGTACTTATTCATAATTATATGAAATCAAGCACACAATAAACTATGCTTGATTTTTCCAAATTACATGAATTTCAAATATAATTTTTCATTCATTCATTATTCCAAACGCAATTCAAATTTTAAAATGCAAGAAACAACTCTAAATTCTTCGACTATTTTAAATATATTCCATTTAAAATTAAATAGAATAATTCACGTGACTTATTTGGGATAAATCCTAATGTTCCATCTCAACTTTGTTGTGGACATGTTAGAATCGAGAGCTCAACAATAACTTTAGTATATTTAGTGTATGTATTACACTTGACTTACCATCGTAAAAGATTGTATTGATATATGTTTTACTTTTAAATTAAACAAAAGGATAATAAAAACAACGAAGATTCTATTAAATTATAATGTTAGATAGCAAGTTTGATAAAAATGTTTATAATATTTTATAAAAAGATATTTTTATAGAAAGACATTTTTATTTAAAGGACAATGTTCTTTTGACGACAAACAAGTCAAGGGATTTTACATGATTATTGTAACCATTCTAGATTTTGACGACGCATGAAAATGCGTCATCGGAAGTTGTGAAGTGTTTGCTTTTCAATTGGAATTCGTGTTTTACTGTTTAAGAAGAAAAGGCCGTATAAGTAGAGACGGGAATTCATCTAAGTATATATATTTTTATGATGAGTAAAGTACTAATATTGTAATGATATAATAATACTAATAATCTATTTTTAAGGTTTAGGTTAAGTTAGACACCAAATGTGATGTTATTGGTAACATTTACGGAGGTATACATACCCTACCCCTTCTCGATTTTAACATGTGACTTTTTAAGAGGAAACACATGTTATTAAGCATTAGGCCCACTCATGCTGTATTTTAGGTATAAAGATTACAATTGATTTGACTCGTAAAATTTTATAATTTTTTTAAAAATTAACTAAAATTTTCAATTTTATTAAAAAGGAAATTATAAAATATATGTTATATGTATTGTCTATTTATTTTCTATATTATTTGTAATTGTAAAGTTTACAAATGGTCCCACAAAAAATGAATCCACACAATACATAAAATGTAAGCTATTTATGTCAAATCATGGTTCAACGCTTTTTCATTTTGTTGAGATCCAAGTGTAGGTTGAATTGGAGATTTTCTTCATGTAATTCGTCAACTTGTTGAATACTGATATCTTCTATATATTTTTCTTTCTTTAAACCAATGGGGTTATGGGGTCAATCTAGAAGATATTGAGTACTACGAGAGAAACACATAATTATGTTATAATGCATGTCCAAATCTTCGGCTAATTTCTCTAACCTTTGAGTCATGGATTCAATTATGATTTCTAGTGTTAAATTTTTGGTCGATTCTTGACCAATTCTACTTATAGTTGACTACCAATGCTTTTCTCTAAGTGATAAATTTCATGTTGGAGGGAATCGATGTCAGTGGCAAGAGACTTTAGTATCTTTACCAAGTTCAGAACATCCCAATACATGCACTTTCCAAGACAAATGTTCTCAACCATGATCACACCAACTTGAACATACAGTGACACACAGAATGTAAAAGACCGTCTGACCACTAATGAGGGGTAGCACCTCGAAAAAAGAATGAGTTATGTGATGTATTATTCAAAAGGAGACCTGAAAGGGTACGTGCATTGGGTGGCTAAAGAAGTTGTAACTGAAGATGTTTTTCTTAGGCCCTTTGGAGTGACACACATAATGTATGAAACTGTCTAGACACTAATGAGGGGTAGCGCCTTGAAACATGCGTGATTTCTACGATGTATTATTCAAAATTGGACCCAAAACAGTACCCACATTGGGTGTCTACAACAATTGTAGCTTAGCATGTTTTTCTTAGGCCTTTTGTAGTGACAAAAAGAACGTACAACATTGTCTAACCACTAATGAGGGGTAGTGCCCCATAACAAGCATGAGTTCTGCGATGTATTATTCAGAAGGGGACCCGAAAGGGTAGCTTAACTAGGTTGGTGCAACAATCGTAACTTAAGATGTTTTTCTTAGGGCCTTTGCAGTGACACATAAAAAATACAACACTATTTGGCCACTCATGAGGAGTAGTGCCCCGAAACAGGTGTGATTTCTACTATGTATTATTCAAAAGGGGACCCAAAATCGTATCTACACTGGGTGGATACAATAACTGTAACTTAAGATGTGTAACATCCCTGACCCTCCAGAGACCAGATAATGCTACCATGAAGAATATACACTTATATAATATATATGCATTTTAATGAATTTAAAACACTTAATCACAATAAAGACATAACTAATGCTACCAATTCAGAATCAATGGAACTAACATTAATTCATATATGCAATAGAATACATGATAACATTCAAGCATCACAAAACATGCATAAAATACATAATTAAGCACAGAAATGATAGTAAGCCTACACATGCAGCATCTACAACATACACAGGAAATACTCATCAATTACAACTTATGTATCATTACACAACATGTAAATGAACATAAACTGCTACTAATATTTTATTAGAATACCACCAACTTCGTACAGACCTTCCACGACCACGTTGCCATAGACAACGTTTCTCATCATGCTCAGTAGTGGATCACCCCCAAGATGAGACTAAGCTCCACCCAGGGAAAGGGAATCCTAGGCTATGCAAGGATAACAAGGAAGTTGCACAAAGCAACATGAAGGACCTTTTATCCCAGGAGCCACTTACGCACACAACCCACAAACCCTCATTCCCCACACGCTTGATCCACCCTAGGAGGATACACATTCACTAATTGTTACACATCAAAATTACTCATTAGGATGATGGCCTAGCGTCGTCATTACCAATGTCACAAGTGTCGCATTTCGCCTACAAGTGTCACAAATATCATACTATCATCTTTTCTATGTTGTGTCTCAGACGACATTATCAAGACACCTCAAAATACTGGTTTTGAATAGGAGAAGTCATTTGACAAAGAGTAGAAGTCTTTTTCCACTAAGCAAACCACAAAAAAATCAATTTTGGAAGGAAGTGCTCCCCTATACACTGTTAAGGAGTGCCAAATCTCTGTAACCTCTTTTGGGGGAGCATTCCAATGCTTTGTGCCACATTCTGAGGGAGCGCTAGCCTTTTTTGAGAGAATCGTTGGCTTTTTAAGAGAAATCAGGCTAAGAATCCCTTCATATCTGGAGTTGGTTGGATTCAGATCTGAGGTCAAGGCTCGATCTTAGGGAAGATCCACAACTAAAGGAGAAGAATACTCAACTTATCCCAATAATATCCTAAGTGGTTAGGCATCTCCAAGCCTATATAAGGAGGCCTCTTCATGGTAAAAGCGAAGACATTGTGAAGCATAAAACTTATGATCTCATAAGGGAGATATCATTGAAGGATTAGTATTATGTGTGGATTATTTGAGCAAGGGTCTGGACAAAGAGAGCTTGGTGAAGTTGTTGCACCTACATCCATAGTTGTAAGTATATCACTTTGTTTTCATTAATATAAATCTATGCTTGGCCTATTTCCTTTAAAGCTTGTGTACGTTTCATGAACTTGTTTCTTTCATAGATCCATTATGAAGCTAATCATGGTATAGTAGTAAGTATTTCTCATTTTTGTTTCTCATTGTATTGTAGGACCTTCTGAATAACTTGGAGATCAAGGTCATCCTAGATCGATCAAGGAAAAACATCGGTAAAAAGGTATTTACTCCTCTTCCTTCTTCTTCTTTCGTAGTTTAGCTTCATGAAAAGGAAAGTCAGTGTCCACAATAGTATTTTTTTGTCTTGGTCATAGGCGTGTAGTATCTAAGAGAGAATTTGCTTGTCCACAAGGGGATTTCTCTCTAACAGAAATTGGTGACTCCACTGGGGAGGGACCTTGATTTTTGTTTTCTTTCCCAGGTCTTGTTTTTTCCTTTTCTCATTTTTTGACTTTCTCCATACTTTTTCTTTGATTCTTAGAACTGTGTTGATTGGCTCTTTACCTCATCTCATACACTTTGATTTCCTGAGTTTTCTTGAATTTTTTTATTTTCCAGGCAATTTTCTGAATTTTTAGTGGCTAGTGCCCCCCTACCTCTTCTACCAGAGAGTTGGCGCTCCCTACTGATCTTACACAGAGCATTGAAACACCATGTTTCCCTTTACACTAGAGTGTTGCCCCTTTTCTGTGAAAAATATTCTAGGGTTTTCATTCTCTGAGTTCATTTCTTATTTTTTGCACTTGCTCGGGAGTCTTACAACCTCAGTAGATCTTGGTCTTGGCCTTCAACACTCTGCCTTCTGAGAATTGACCACCTTTTGTTTGGAATTTTGATGTTTTTTCCTTACCTTGAAGTCACTCTTTGTCTTTGATGATTTAGAGTCAACTTATTGTTTTCCTCTCACTTATCTGACTGAGTGGAATCTTTTGTGAGGAAATTCAAAGGTCTATGCACCATTCCATTTGATATTTGAGGTCATCTTGTCCAAGCCTTTTTTCTTATTTTTGAGTTTTTGGTTTTCTTTTTGCAAGTTTTGTTATCTTTGTTTTTCTTGTTTAAATCACAACGAGAGTCTGTTTTTGTTTGCGTGAAACTTGCTTCTGATTGTCTGAATCTCATTGATATTAAAGTCTAAATGAGATAGGGAGATTTACATCAGATTGATTATCATTCATTGATAAATAAAAAGGATACATTTGTTATGATTGTTTTTGGATATTAGAACAACATTCTATGAAATTTTTAGCATTATACTGGATTTGATTGAGAAACAATTGATTGAGGATTCTGCATCTTAGTGTTTGACAGTGACAAGAACATTCTTCTCTTTCCCTTAAATAGGCATTCATTGAAAGAAAAGATTGCTTATCATTTCTTATGCATTTTTTGGGAATTGAGTCATAATACCATCAATTTCATTTTCATACACCCTTGAGTAAAGAACAACTGCAAAATTAATGCTAATTAAAATTTATCTAGAACATTTTATGTTTAGAATCTTCCACCAACATTAGACTAGGATTAACACTTTGGATTAGGCTATGAGTACAACTCTCCAAAGTATTCAAAACAAACATTAGCATCTTGTGATAGGGAGAGAAAATCCAATTGTCATATAGGCTTTCTGGGATCCCCCTCTCACATAGGGGTTACACACGAGGTCGCATTCGAGAGAGTTATAGAGATTATCCCTCTGTGGTTCAACCATTTGTAGTGGTCAGATCGTATATTGAGGGTTCTTATTGAGGTTCAACTGGTTTCATTTGGTCTCAGTGATTTGTGAACTTTGAATCCATTCAGGGTCCTCTGGAGTTCTACCGGTCCACTTTCCCTCAGTTCTCTCGAGGGATTTCATACTTGTTATCTTGCTCATACGTTCGGATTGGATTGTTGACTATACCCACCTAGGGGCTTACTATGATTCATTGTCCTTAGTAGCCATAATATTTAGGTACTTACACAATATGACGATGAAGGAAAGTCTCATTGTACCTGGAACAAATGTCGGTCAAACTCACTCGGGCTCCTTGGAGGGTAAATCCACAATTACTGCGTGGAATCTTGCACCAAGGCGTAATTCCATTAAGAATGTCTCCATAGTAATTCTTCCACCATATCCTAGACCCTTCTTGACTTTATCACATGATGTTGGATTTCATCACCAACTAGTATGGTCATTGAGAGAAGGTTTTGTTTGCTTGGTTTGATTCCTAGATTTTTAATGTATGTTGTTTCTTTTCGTTAGTCGGCCATAGATTTATTTTCTCATTCACTACTTAGTTCAAGAAACATCGGTCTTCATCATTAAGGTAATATGCAAGGGTTACCCCCAGAAGATCCCGAGGGTTATTTATCTTTGCTTCCCAACCCTTCAAAAGGCCCTCCTGAGGCTCATAACAAGCTAGGCTTTGAGGTTGGAAGCACACACTCTCTAGAACAGTTCAAAATTGTTTCTGATTCTTTGTAAGCTTTTCAAATCAAGACAGGTTTGAGTCTTAGGCGAGAACCAGATCTGATGTAGGTGAACTTATCTGGAGATGTTGTTTTTATTGAGGAAATTGAGGTATCCACCAGACCTCACGCAGGATCAGGAGTAAAGGATCACTTTTTTCAAAGTAAATCATTTAGGATCCCGACTCATACTATTGGAACCTATGGATTTGGTTATGTCCCTTTGACAATCCATTATCTATATGGTAACCTAGGAGGTAATATCGATCAACCCATGGCATCACAAGTGATCGAGACATCTGTTAGTTATACGGTACCTTTAAATAACTTTACTGGTACGAACAGTAGTGTCATCACCATTGCATACCAATTGTTGATTGGTTCTCACTCAAACCCTAATATCCAGATCGCCCATTCTACCATGGTCCTGCATGTTGCCACAATCCCCACTAGAAATGTGACACCATCCCAGGCTTCGACTGGAACACCACTTAGACCAAATTTGTTGGTCCCACTTGGGTACAGAGCTTTGAATCCTTCCGTTACCAACACTACCCAGGTTACACCCAGAGGTTCTATCCCTATACCTTTTCTTTGGGGAACCGGTCTTGGTGGCTCTAATATGACTCGAGCCTCCAACCATTCACTTTCTAGTTTCCAGATCCCTCTGGGCACTCAACCTCACTCTAGGGGGCAACCTCCATTTGGGATTCAAACTCAAATGGTGACACAATCTCATCTTGGGGGGTAATCTTAGACTGGAATCCCTAACCTTTCATATGGGCAGCATGTCACACCAAATCCTTGGAACATTCCTTTTTCGAGAAATCCACTATTTCCTAGGGGGAAACATCCTCAAGGAAAACAACAACCTTATCCTCCTTATGGAAAAAATGTCTATCCACCTTATGGGAAAACCCATAAATTGACTTATAATCCTCAAAACCCATGAGTTTATCCTCCATATCCACATGTTTCTCAACCATCCTCAAATCATGTTTATTCTGGTTAGCCACAACCAAATGTAGGAGGACCTACTGGATATTGTTATCCAACTAAACCAGTTTACGGTCCTACTGGTGTTCCCATGTGACACTAGTATCATCCTCACATTAATTGGTAACTACCATTTCTCGCGACTCTGGATATTCTGGACTTGTCTCGGTTAACCAATGATCCTATATTGCATTATCCTTTTTGGCCATTCATCCCTGTTAAATTACCTTCTGATATTCCAAAATTTGACAGTAAACCTGGAGGAGACCCAAATAACCATGTGATGACTTTCCATTTGTGGTGTTCCTCAAACTCCTTAATGGACGATTCTATATGTTTGTGTCTTTTCCAGCTAACACTTATAGGCTCCGCAACCAAGTGGTATATTGAACTGCCACGTGTTTCTTTCCAAGACTTCAACTCCTTTTCCATGTCCTTTATCACACACTTTCAACTACCCATTCGATACGAGATGGGTATCAAACTCTTGACCTCCATTCGTCATAAAAAATCTATGCATATCTTTGATCATATTCATGAGTGGAGACAACGATGAAGGTGGATCAAAGTAGTCTTTCCTGACCAATTATTGGTAGAGTGGTTTACTAAATCATTGTTACCCCCGATTTCTTGTGATGTCACCATGGGTGGTGTAGTCACCAAGGAAGAGGCCATTTATCGGGCTCAGTACTTAGATTGGTTTATTCACAGTCTGGTACTTCATATGAGTTGATTCAAATGCTACCCATTCCACTAACGATCCATCCAAACCTTCATCCTCATCACATGCGAATGGTAGTATTGGTTTCGTGAAAACTCAGTCTGCATCCCAGTCGACTGGAGCTTCACCTCGATCTACTTCCATGTCCACTCCTAGTTCAACTACACCCTCCTCTACCTCCTCTCATACCCAAATTTCTCGGGTGAATGCAGTTCAGTCTACCCCTTCACAACAATCCAAAGGTAAGAAAAAGACAAAGAAAAAAAACGAAAAGAATAATATCAGTGAACAACCTAAAGATCAAAACCCACCACCTGCTAACGAAAATAAACCACAGTGGAAACCGAAGTTCCCATGTCTTATTTGTGGTGACGATCACTACACTCAATATTGTACACATCGTGATGAAGTGGCCAAAATTTTCAATGGGAATTCCCAACCCGTCATGCTTACTCATCCTTTTCCTTGGTAACAATCTATGGTTGCTCAAACCCCCTCTCCAGGGAGAAGTTCCAACCACCCTTCTCATGATGAAGCCTCGACAAGTGCCCATATATATCTATTTAACAGGAATGATTTAACCACCTTCTCTATGACCTATGAAACACCAGTTAAACCTGACAAAGAAAATGTCACTAACGGTTCTTTACCGAATCCATCACCATCCTCTGTTTGCCCTCTATTTGTCAATCCTCTGTTTGGATTTCTTCAAATCAAGAAAACTATGTTCAACTCTATATTACGCCCTCCTAAGAGAACTATTCATAAATCTACCTTTAATCCTAGTTCACGTGCTACCCAGAACTACAACATCATTGAAGATTTGGCTCAAGCACCGTGTGCTATGTTTGTGTTAGAAGTTCTACAACACTGCCCCAGTCAACATAGAACACTCTTGACCGCTATTGGCAGTTTTGTTCTTGAGTCATCCAATAATATAATGTTAAAACTAGATAATTTTACATCTTGACGATCTCACCAACTTGCTTTCCAAGTTGATGTTCTTGTTCACAATCAACAAATTCATCGAACTATTTTGGATGAGGGAGCCTCTACTTGTGTCATGTCTTTGGCCTGCTGGAAAATCTTGAAATCACTCGAAGTTAACAAATCCCCAATGATGTTGTGTGAATTCGATGGGCGAGGTTTTCATCCTCACGGACTATTACAGTCCTTAGTCGTTCAGTTAGGCAGCAAAACTATTACTGTTGATGTCGAGGTGGTCGATGCTCCTCTCGATTACAGGTTGTTACTTGGAAGAAGTTGGTTTTATGCTATGACTATCGTTTCTTTGTTGATATTTCAATGTGTACAATTTCCTCATCAGAGAAAAAATGTCACTGTCGATCAGTTAGATTTTTGTACACCCGACACTCGCACTCCCATTACACACAATATTCCATTCTTGGGAGATCACAAGATCACGTATGAAAGCATTGGTGTTGGCTTGTTGAAATATTCTAGCCTTATGGGTACCTTCCCTACACCGCTTCCACCCATCGCACATCATTTTTCCATAATCAATATGATTTCTACTATGGTTTTCCAATCCTTGGAATCATCTGAACCTTGGATTGTACCTAGTCCATTGGAATTCGATGCACTAGGTTACACCATGCCACTTAGTCCTGCCGAAACCTCATACGTTGCTATCCTATATTTCTCTCCCTCCTCGGATGACCAACATATTTTTGCACCCAAAAGTTACTCGATGCCATCGTGGTTAAATTCCTTGATGTCTGCATTCGACTACATTTACCAAATTTTTTCTTCCAATGAATATATAATGGAAATTCTTAGCATCGACGACATACCTTGGGATGATAACCATCGTTGATCCTATTTTATTCAACCTATCGAATAAATTCAAGAAGACATACACTCTGTCTTCCCTCCTGATGTTGTCGATTTTCTACAATCTCCCATCCTCACACAAGATATTCTTTCTAAGGGGAATTTGGGAAACATTTCATCTATGATCGTTATCAACATTTTGATAAAGGAAGGTGTCATGGAAAACATCAACCTCGGTGCTAATTTTTCACCTGAGGAAGTGGTCTTTTATACCGCTTTATTTAAAAAAATTTGTGATGTCTTCGCTTGGAGCTACGAAGAGATGCTAGGGATCGATCCATCGATCATTGTGCATGAGATTAAAACCTACCTAGGTGTCAAACCTGTTCGATAGAAACTCTGCCCAGTCCATCCTAAAAATACCACGACCATTAAGGTAGAAGTTGAAAAGTTATTGAAATATGGCTTCATTTATCATGTCCCCTTGACGGAATGGGTTTCAAACATTATTTTGGTAACTAAAAAACAAGGGACCATTCATGTCTGTGTTTATTATAGGGATATTAATAAGGCTTCTCCAAAATACAACTACCCTATGCCCTTCATCGACTAGATTATTGATAATTGCGCTAGTAGCATAATTTTCTCTTTCATGGACTGTTTCTCAAGGTACGGCCAAATTGACATTTTACCTACTGATCAACATAAGACATCCTTCATCTACCGATGGGGAACTTTCACCTATCTGGAACTACCATTTTGCCTTAAAAATGATGGTGCTACATTCTAGTGAGCCATTTCATATGATTTCCACGATATCAAACATATTGCGGAACCTTATCTTGACAACTTACCTGCTCACTTCTCCAGTTGATCGGACCATTTTGGTCATCTACAGGTGATTTTTCTTCGATGTCGGTTCTACCGTATTCATTTGAACCCACATAATTTTTTTTTTTCTATTGAATCAGGTCAAATCCTTGGCTTTGTTGTCTCCAAGGATGGGATTCAGGTGGATCCCTTAAAGATTAGAGCTATCCTAGCTTTATCTCCACCTAATATTCTGACACAACTCCAAAGTTTGCAGGGGAAAGAAAACTGTCTTCGCCATTTCATTTGTAACTACACTGATATTACTAAATGATTTATGAGATTATTGCATAAAGACACCCCTTTCATCTATGATGACACTTCTCAATGATATTTTGTTTCTCTTAAGCATGCATTGACCAATGCACCTCTATTGCATCCTCCGAACTATATGCAAGATTATATCCTTTACTTAGCAGCCTCTACTTCCACTATTTCTATGGTGTTAGTTCAAGAGGACCCTATCGGCGAAGAACACGTGATATATTATTTGAGAAAAAATCTATTTGGTCCCGAGCTCCAATATTCACATGTTGAAAAGTTGTCTCTGTCATCCATCATCGCTATCCAGATATTTTGTCACTACATTTTGCTACGCACCACCATAGTTATCACAAACTCAAACCCCATGTATCACATTCTGACATGTAAAGTTCTTGGGGGAAAATATTCTAAAAGGATCATCATCCTTCAAGAGTTCGATCTTGAGTTTGTTAAGTCCAAAGCTAAAAAAGATTTGGTTTTTGGGGAGCTTATCTGGGACTTTCCCCATGCTAATGAAGATATTGAGCCCAGAGATTCTCTCCCTGATGAGACTTTGTTCCTCATGATCATGTCTAACCCTTGGTATGGAGATATCCTTCTTTATCTCTAGACCCAACATTTTCATCCCAATATCTCTCATAAAGTGTCATCGTATCCACCATCATTCTTGTCACTACCTTATCGTTAGTGACACTTTGTATCGTCATTTTATTGATATTATCCTACGATGATGTTTGACTCATGAAGAGGTTGAATATATACTCAATGACTGATACCTTGGATCCTGTGGCGGTCACCTTTCTAGGATGGCTACAACCCAAGAAATTTTACGTGTCGGTTACTTTTGGCCCTCAATCTTCAAAGATAGTATCGAGGCTGTCAAAAAGTACCCACCCAGCCATTTTTTTCAAAACAAGGCACAAACCCGCCCTGCTCCACTGCATCTCATTATTTCCATCGACCCCTTTTCCAAAATGGGGCATTGATTTCATGCAGTGTAAGCCTACCTTAGCCGGGGGGCAGGGTTATATAATTGTCGTCATCGATTACTTTACAAAATGGGTTGAGGCTATGCCTACCTTTCTGAATGATGGTCATACTATATCTCTTTTCTTTTTTAACCACATCATCACTCGTTTCGGTGTTCCACACACCATTGTTATTGATCATAATTCAAACTTTCTGAACTAGATGATGAGTGAGTTGCATGCCAAGATATGTTTTATCCATGAGAACTCATCCCCGTACTATACTCAAGCTAATGGACAAGTTGAAGCTATCAACAAGGTCCTTAAAACTATGATCTAATGGATGGTAGGGGACAACAAGACATCTTGGCACCTACAAATTTTCTCCGCTCTCTAGGCTTATCGGACCTCAGTAAAAACGACTACTGGATTCACTCCCTTCCAGCTAGTATATGGTATAGAAGTTGTTTTACCAATCGAGTGTGAAATTCCCTCATTGAAACTCAAAGTAGAACTCTTGCCCCACACTTCTTCTAAATAAGAACGTTTCTTACACTTGACTAGGTTGGATGATCCGGATTATTTTCGGCACAAAGTGAGAGAAGAGATATAATAAAGAAATGCACAGAGATATCGCGTATATCCATTAATATAACATAAATATATCATAGATTCCACCGTAAGCACATAGATATAGTAATACACGATTTCTATTAATGAAAGAAATGTACAGAGAAATGTACAGAGACTGTAAAAATACAGAGTGAAAGACTCGCTAGAATGGTGGTAGCTTATCTCTGAGAAGAGATGTGACGGCTACTCGCATTCACAAGAAGATGATTATTACAATGAGGCTCTAAGGGCATTTTTAACATAATTAAAATCCAAAACCCTAACACTAGAAGATGAAAATCCAAAAGGTTTGTGGGCCCCGATGGGGGTAGTTGATATGTCAACCTCCCAGGGGCGTAACTTTTGCATACGATCTCTGTTTGGGGTGCTTGATAGCTCATTGGAAAGATCTATCTGAGAAATACAAAGATCAAGACAAAATAGCATCATAGATGCTATTTTGCAGGAGCAACATACCCAAAAACACATCGTTTAGGGCCTCAAAATGGCCCTGGAAGTCCAGGACCCAAAAAAACTGCTAAAAATAGTAAATTGCCAAAATTGCCAGAAAACTGTTTTGAGCCAGTCAGAAAAATTGGGTGGCCACCAATATCCACCTAGATCATTGGGTTAAACACATCATGATGCCACTCTCATTAACGAGACATATCAAAAGTGAATGAAGAATCAATATGACAAATCTGTCCATCGTCGCGCTTTTGTAGAAGGAGACCTAGTCCTCGTTTATGACCAGGCTCATGATAAGTTAGGGATAGGGAAGTTAGAGCCTCTATGGCATGGTCCTTACATCATGAAATGTTTTCTACATAGAGGCACCTATGAGCTATTTGAATACAACAGAATCTCCCTGGGTCAGCTCCAGAACGGGCTTTACCTTAAGAAGTACTATGCATAGAACATATAGCATTTGTGCTTTGTACACTATTGTATTTTTAGTTTGGTGTGTCTTTTTATTTTGCATGCTCAAGTTTTTTCCTTATCCACTTATACTGTTTCTTGTGTTTCATGCACATATGACATCTTACTTTCCTATCTTTGTCGGGTTTGCGGATGGCACTAGTCGACACACCCAGAACGTTGCTTCTATAGCTTGGGTCATTTACAACTCTAATGAGTTGGTGAGTTCCAGAGGTATTTGCCTAGGATCGACAACTAACAACATGGAATAATATCATGCTATCATTGGACTTTTAACCGAAGCCTCCTCCCTAGGCGCTTCTCACATGATTGTCAACCTAGGCTCCCAACTCATGGCATGTCAAATTAATTGAATCTATGCTATTCGCAATCCTATCCTATTACGTCTCGACTTATGAGTTTGTCATATTGAACGAATGTTTGATTTTATCGAATATAGACACATACCAAGAGAACTCAATACCATTTTATATTCGTTAGCTAATTACATCACGGATAGGTATCTCGCACATAGATAAATTTTCATAAAGGAAATAAATCAAATCACATATCATCATGTAAATTAAAACACATCACATAAATCCCCGGATGGGGTGTCAGCAGAGACCACGCGGCAGTTGGAGGAGAGCGAGGACAACCAGCAGGGCACGGAGCCACGTGAAGGGCTCATGCCCCCACCTACCATCCTCCCACAAATTTAATCCCCCTTATGTCATACGAGCGAGCATTAACGCCCCTCTCCTTCGTCGGGTTTGATATCGAACAGTAACAGGTAATGGATCACCGTTTGCATTGTTGGAGGGTGAGAATCCTCCGAGCCAGTTTCGGCGAACCTCTGGTTTCTCTCCCTTCAGCCTGGACTCTCCCCTGCTACATTCGCCTTTCAATGCCGAAACATAAGAAACGGCTGAGAGGGAAGCCGCGACGCGGCTCCCCATGGAGACCCCGTCGTCCTGAGGCACCCCCCTCTGCGCACCCGACTAAGATTGAAACCACCCACATCATGGCTCTAGTTCCTCAATTACATAGCTCATCCTGGCGTATGCTACACCCTCTGCCGATGACTAATTCTCCTAGGCCACCCTCTCGAGCTCCTCCGAGCTCCCCCGCCACCCAGCACCCTCCATCCTCACAAGCCTACTCCTGTGAGAATTGCGCTTCAACAGATTCACTTCGCGGTGAGCAGCTTCGGGAGAATATATCAATCCTCCACGTTCTGGTCTTCGACCTCTGCCAGGGGGTGGACGACTTGAGGTTTTGTCTCGAGGCTAACACTGAGAAACTTGACCTCTTTCTCCAACTCCTCTCGACCCTGCAAGCCACTGTTCCCACGCACGCGACAGAAGAGACTGCCAATCCTGAACCCATGGATGATTACGTGGACGTCCAGACCGACAAGCGACAGGAACCAGGCGCCACCACCCGAGGTGAAGCTACAGAAGAGCCTCCCAGTACAGAACCGGTGAACCAAAGAGCTGAACATGAGCCTGACATAGAATCTACAGCGAAGGAAAACATGCACACAGGTCCGGGCTCTGACGAGAAAGCGAAAGATTACGAGCTATGGGGAGATGGTACAGTGATCGTGGAAGAGGAGTCGTGGCCTGGAGACCTCCAAGGCACTCGACAAATCTACGCTTCCACAACTTAGACCATGTGTCAGGTTCTCAGCTCATGTTGTCCAGCTACTAGTCTATGTGTCAAGTTCTTAGTTTGCACTTTTTCAGACTATATAGAAATATCACTTTATAAAGTTTTTGATCACGGTGCTGATGATGGGCTGGTTTCCCCTCTGTTGGGGTAGCCACATCAACAGCGTCTAAACTGTCTATGTACCTGGCTCTCTTTTGCCTCTAGCAGGTTTCAATAAATTTTCCCCTTCTTACTAAAAAAAAAAAAAAAAAAA